>CM019902.1:0-170682 GCA_009764595.1 Geothlypis trichas | reverse complement strand
CCCAGACCGGCCCGCCCCTGTCCCCAGACCGGCCCCGCCCCTGTCCCCAGACCGGCCCCGCCCCTGTCCCAGACGGTCCGCCCGTGTTCCCAGACGGCCCCGCCCTGTCCCTCAGGCCGGCCCCGCCCCTGTCCCCAGACCGGCCCCGCCCCTGTCCCTCAGGCCGGCCGCCCCTGTCCCCAGACCGGTCCCGCCCGTGTTCCCAGACGGCCCCGCCCTGTCCCCAGACCGGCCCCGCCCTGTCCCCCAGACCGGCCCCGCCCCTGTCCCTCAGGCAGGCCGCCCTGTCCCCAGACGGCCCCGCCCCTGTCCCCAGACCGGCCCGCCCTGTCCCAGGACCGGCCCGCCCCTGTCCCAGACCGGCCCCGCCCTGTCCTCAGGCCGGCTCCCGTGGCATTTTCAGCCTGCGGGGCGTAGTGACGTGCCCGGTGCTAAGCACGACAGGAAATAATGGGAACCCCCCTCTGGAGCAGGCAGTGCAGCCTCTTCGGTAACCGTGTCCCAGAATTGTGGCAGTGCCCAGCGCTTGGGTGGAATTTGAGGGGTCCCAGCACAGCCCCCTGCACAGGGCCCCTTGCTTCCCCAAAGTTCCCTTTAACCAGGACGGTTTTTGGGTGGTAGGAGAGCCCAAAGCAGCAGAACTGGCCTAAAACACTTTTTGTGGGACCTCTCCTCTCTCTTCCTCACCAAACTCCCACTGTCAAACCCATCCCCTCAGTCTGTCCAAGGAACTGGGGCTGGATTTCCCAATCCAGCAGGGCAGAACTGCTGTTGTCTTTACTGTATATCCTAATTGCAGTAATTGCTAAGAAATAATTGAAGGAATTTAAAAATGAAAAATCAAGTAAGAGCTGCCAGCTCCAATAAGGGATGCTCAAACCCCTTATCAATAATTTGCTTTAATTAACCAACTCAAACAAAGTCATTAACCCCACATTGATACAGTATGACTCTCTTTTATGGAGTTACAGATAAATACTGCAGAATGTAAAAACATTTTTACCAACCCGAAACTCTTTTACGAGATAGCCAGTGTACAGCTGCACAGAGTCTTGGATTCAGGAGAAAAATCCCAAGTTTTCAGTCTTTAGCATCTTCCGCTCTGTGGTCACTGACAGCAAAGCCGCGGCTCTCAGCCTCGGGAAGGCGCGGGGAGTCAGGGATTTCACAGATCCTGGTGTCACCTCAGCCTTTCAGCAGGTACAGTCTGCAGGGAGAGGAAGAAGAAAACGGCTCAGAATGGACAGCCTAACTCCAGAAAAACATCCCAATCCATAAAGCACGGGGCAGAGCTGTCAGAACTTCCCCAAAGGTTCATTTCCCTGAGCACTGAGGGCTCCAAGCTGAAGGCACAGCTGGACCTGCCATGGACAGACTGGGGGAAGCCCAGAAGGAAAAGCTTACTGGGCCAAATCCATCAAACATTCCAAAATCAGGCTCCTCACCTTGGTGGGGGAAGCACATCTTCCCTCCTGTGGGTTTTTAGGGATCTGCAGGGAAACTGCAGGCGGAGAAAACCAAAACCCAAGCGTCTCCCACGACTGGAACCAGAAAAGTTCCAATTGGGGGAAAAGGATGGGGGGCAGCTCCTGGGGTGAATAACTGCGATCCAACCCCTCCAAAGCAATGGAAGCAGAGGCTGAGTGACAAAGCCCTTGGGCCCAGTTTGCTGGGATTCCCCAGGAAAACTGCTGGCTTTGACTTTGGCAGGAAAGCCCAGCTGGTTATCACCTCATCAGCCAGGACAGCAGCAGCACCCCACAGGGGACCTGGCCAGTTGTGTTCTGCCTGGCACAGGGCTCCCCACTGCCCGGGAATCTCTGTGCTGCAGGGCACTGGCCACCTAAACAGCTCCTACCTGTCCTTTCACAAGGCAAGGTGCTTTTTCCATACAGCAAATGGTTTTTGAATTAAGAAGATAACACTACACTCAAACTGGAGAAGAAAAAGTGAGATCTGTTAACTTTTCCCTACGGCAGGCAAAAAAGAAAACCAAATTAAAAAAAAAAAAAAAAACCACCACAAAAACCCCCACCCACCCAACAACATAACAATGAAAAAAAAGCCAACATATTAAGCATATCTCAAGAGAGTTCACATCAGAATGAGATGACTTGGAAAGCTTGAAAAGCTGCAATGCTGCAAAAATCTAATGCTGCAAAAAAAGCCTTGTCTTACATCACATGTTAGCCCTGAACTTGCAAAAAACCCCAGCCAAACAACAATTCACCACATACAGTTATTGAGCCATTCCTGTCTTTGAGCACGAGTCAAGCTAAAGCTATGGAGACAAGAAAGCTTAATGCTGCTCCTGTGGGAACTCACAGAAGCACAGGGAGGTTTTCCATTACCTTAGGAAAATGCCCAGCATTTTCAGTAGATACTGAATAGCAGGAAAGTCAGGAGATCAATGCTTTGCTTCCAGAGACAATAATTTAAATAAATGTTTACATGAAACCAGCAGTCTACAGATTGTCTGATCAGAAGTGTTTATTAAGACAAAAACCCCTGGTTTCCCCTTGAGGGGCATGAGAGGAGCTCCGTGGCTGGGACACAGCCTTGGCCAGCCCTGCTCCCCACCACACAGGCCACCCACGGCCCCCAGCTCTGCCCACAGGCTGTGCAAAGCTGCCAGGGACCCCGGGGTGATGGCAGGGCCAAGCTTCACCTGTGCCCTTCTCCTGCAGCCCGGCAGGTTTCCGGTCACACCTGCCTGTGCAGGGCGGCCAACGCGCGACTCCACGGTGCTCAGCCTCGTCTCCAGAGCCTTGAACAGCTTCTCCACCTGCCAAATGGCCAGGGCTGGCTCACACACACACAGCACGTGGGCATGGCACCAAGGGCGCCAGTCTCATCTCACATCACCAACTCCTTCCATGTGGACTCTTTCCCTGCTCACTGCAGCCTGTGAAAGCTCACCCAACCCTAACACTCACTGTCCACTGCTTCCAGCCCTGGTGGCAGAGCCACACACTCAACTTCTGCTGGACAACCCTCAGTTTCCAACTTCCTTGCACTATTTGCTCCCAGCTTTTTTTTTTTGCACCAGATTTTAGTAGAGCAAAACATCAACCTGATTTATGATGTTATATTTCAATACAAAGCCACAGCAAAAGCATTCAGTCCATTTGCACAAAAGGCAGAAGAAACAGGGCTAAACGTTAAGTGAAGATCTGGAGAAGTGAATGAGAACTAACTAGAAACAACAATCAAATTACTGAGACACAAATAGAAAACCTAATGCTGTACTTGATAAAGAGAAACTGCTAATTACCATGAAAATGGAAGGAAAGTTACTGAAAATCTTGCATAACACAAGATTCCAATGACATGGAGCAGACCAGCACATGCTACAATGCCCTGAATGACTCTGGGTGTTCTGCAGAAACTATTGGAGCACATGAAGGTTTCACAGAGGTGAATTAAACCAATGATTCATTGTAAGGTTAAATCTCACCCTGTTCAGCATCTCTTCCAGGACAGCTTGACTCTCCAGGGTCAGTGGCTGCTCATGGATGACAGCTTGCTTTCCCGGTGGTGCCTAGAATATAGCTGAGATGCCACGCTCAGATCATGCACAGATTGCCACCCTGAAGCCAAAACCCCAAACCCAGCCACTCCTGCAGAGCCCTGAGAGACAGCCATGGATCCTGGGGCTGCAGGGAAAAACTGCACAGACACCCAGAGCAGGCCAGGCTGCCTGGGAGGGAGAAGCAGCATTGCTCTCCAAGAGAAGTGCCATTCTGCAGCCAGGTCAGTGCTTTAGGGAATTTTACTGCCAAAAAATGAGGTATCATAGCTGGGAATTAAGAAAAAAACCCAAAAGCACTGTCCAGAGCATGAGGGTGAACATCCACAGCAGTCCAGCAAAATGAATGGAAACTTCAGAAAAAAACAGAGACATTGAAACTAGTTTCAGGTGAACACTGTCCATTCAGAACAATGCTTGCATAAAGGAGCTCTGGCACAAAGCCTTGATTCACTGTGTGGTTATTGAACAATTACCTTAAGACCACTTTGAAGTGCTATAAACCCACTAAACCCAAGCACACTTCCTTTTTCTAGACAGATTTTACACGGCTGAGTGAGAGCCTCAGGCCCATCCTCAGCTGTCAGATTTGCCTTTGCCCACCCCAGAGACAGAGCAGATGTGGCCAGCACAGCTCAGACCTGCCCCGAGTGCTGCCTGAGCCCCTCTGGCCACGCTGCCTGCTGGCAATGCTGACCCCAGAGGGGCTCCAGACCGGCCTGTCTGCTGCTTGGCTTGTGTACTCCTCAGAGGAAATGAGAAGGAACCCTCCCGTGCCCTGGTCCTGCTGGTATTTGCTGGCAGGAATGCAATTTCTCATACAAAGGCAGACATGGCTGTTTAGTGCTCACAACTGAGCACTGTGATGCCAACAGCAGCAATACAGAAAACCACTGTGGGGCAGAGCAGCAGAAAACTTGCCACCTCTACACTTGCCAGAGATACAACAGGAGAGCCCTCAGTGCAATCCTGGGGAGTGCAGTGGAGCTGGCACACAAACATTCTGTACTTACCTTTCAACAGAGTCAACAGGAAACAGAACAAATCTCTCTTGTCGTCGAGGCTCCTTGAGGTGCACCTGTAGATGCTGCCCAGGGTCTTTGAGCAGCCAGAGCAGATAAGGTTTCTACTAAGCTGTAAGTGAGATAACAACATTGATTCAGAAAAAAATAAAAGGAAGCACTTCGCCCCATCCCTTTCCTTAAAAAACCCCAATAAACAAACAAACAAAAAAAAAAATACGAACCCACAGAATCATGCATCATAATTTTTTAAGCATTCATTCTTGCTTTAGACAGTATAAATTATGAGCACTCATCTTTCAGCCTGAATTTGCAGCAGCTCCTCAGGCTGACTGACCTCGCAAAGCCCATCAGAATCACTAAATTGTGGTAGGGACCTTAAATCTCATCCCCACCCAAACCCCTGCCATGGCAGGGACACTTGCACTGTCCCAGGCTGCTCCCAAGCCCCAGTGTCCAGCCTGGCCTTGGGCACTGCCAGGGATCCAGGACCTGCCACCCCTCGCAGGAAAAAACTTCTTCCTGATATGAATCTAAACATGCCTTCCTTCATTCTAAGGCCATTGCCCTTGTCCACCACTACCTGTCCTTGTGAGAAATCCCTCTGCCCCAGGCCACAAAGGCCACACCACAAAATAAGTGTCCAGGGGCTGTCGGGGTCCACCCGGCACTCCGGGCCTCCACCGGGGCCTGTCCCCGGGGAACCCCCGCCCGCACCGGGGCTGTGCCCAGCCACGGCCGGCCCTCACCATCCGCACTCGCCGGGCAGGTTGGAGATCTTCCGCTCCGGATCCACGGCGACGCTGGCGGCCGCGCACCTGCAGCGGAGGGAAGGGAGGAGGACGAAGGAAGGAGGAAGGAGGAAGGGAAGGATGGCGGCCCGTGAGGGGAGGCGGGGGCGCGGGGCCGGCACTCACTGCGCCAGCAGGATGCAGCCGCTCTCCTCGTCGTTGGACACCCAGCTGGCCGTGTCGCCCACGGGCCGCCGGCAGCCGGCGCACCGGAACACCATGGCATGGGCGCCTCGTCCGCCCGCTCCCGCTCCGCCGGCCGGCGCCCGGCTCCAGCAGCGACAGCGACTGCGACAGCGACTGCTCCAGCGCGCCCGGCACAGCGACAGCGGCTCCTGCTCGCCCGGCGAGGCACCGGTCCCCAGCATCGCCTTCGAAACGCCCGCCGAGGAAGCGGCAGTGACACCGGACATGGCCCCGGAACTGCTCCGGGGCCGACCCCGGAACCGCTTCCGGAGCCGCCGCAGCACCGAGGCTGCCCGGAAGTGCTCCCGGCGCCGCCTCAGCCCCGCCCGGGGGCGTTTACACCTCGTAAGGTCCTGGAAACGAAGCAGAGCAAAGGATGTGGGTATTCCAGTACATGAAGCGTCTTATCAGGTCACTGATAATCAGAGACCTTACCGAGCTGGAAGGGCCCCACAAGGATCATCCAGTCCCGCCCCTGTCCCTGCACAGACCCCCAGCAATCCCACCCTGGTATCCCTGGAGAGCTTTCCAAATGCTCCTGGGGTTCTGTGGGGCCGTGCCAATTCCCTGAGGAGCCTGGGCAGTGCCAGCACCTCTGGGGATGAACCTTTCCCTAAAATCCAGCCTAAACCCCTCCAGACATAGCTCCAGCGGCTCTGGAGCTCTGTGGGGCCATGCCCAGCGCCTCTGGGAATGAATCTTTCCCTAAAATCCAGCCTAAACCTGCCCTGGCACAGCTCCAGCGGCTCTGGAGCTCTGTGGGGCCGTACCCATTCCCTGAGAAGCCTGGGCAGTGCCCAGCACCCTCTGGGGATGAACCTTTTTCCCTGAAATCCTGGAATTTCCCTGAAATGCCTGAACCCCTCCACACAGCTGCAGCCCTTCCCTGGGTGCTGTCCCTGGCCAGGGGAGCAGAGCCCGGAGCTGCCCCTCAGGAGGAGCCGCAGCGCGGTGAGCCCTGACCTCAGTCCCTCCAGGCTGAACAGGCCGATCCCTCAGCCCCTGCTGGTGTGTTCTCTGCAGAGCCAGCCCTTCCCGTCACACACATTCGGGAATGTTTGCCTGCCGGCCGTGCTCAGCAGCTCCCAGCACAGAGCAGTGCTCTGAGGGAAGGGCCTGTGATCCAGCTGGCACCTGCCCACCCGTCCCTCGGCTACAGGCACCCGGCTCAGTTTAAACGTCCTGAGCAATAAAAACACGAGTTACTGTCTCACTGGTGTTTCCAGTCCCCAGGCAGTCCTTGAGCCGCGGCCCGAGCCATTGGCACAGGCACGGGTTGTGCAATTCCCTTGCTGAGGGCAATGCAGCACAAGGAGGCAAAGCTCTGGGTCGGAGCTCTGGGCTGCTGAAAAGGCACCGCTGACATGGCCAACAGCACAAACTCCTCCGAGTACTTCTGGGCTTACGAGTATTACTGGGATTACATAGATCCAATTCCAGTAGATGGAAGCAAGCTGAAGGTCAATAAATGTAAGTATTGGGGAGTGGTAAGTGCTAATCTAGCACAGGGGAAATGCTGCTTGTCTCACTGACCTGGTTTGTTTCCTTCAGCAGAGTCCCTGCCAGTGCCTGGTTTGTGTGAATGGGTGTTATCCTTCAGGCTGGATAATTACTAACAAACACTCTGGGCTTTCTCCTACAGTATCTGAAGCTATAAGACTGCTGACACTAATTCTTGTTTACAAGGACAGATTTTTTGTGTGTGTGTCATCTCCTAAGGGGAAATGTGATTACTTGTCAATCTGTAGTTTGGGGTGCTAGTGACCTGTGTGCTACTGCCACCAGAGTTCACTGAAGGAGCAGAGGTTTCCATAAAAACACTGAGTTTTCATCTTGGGACAAGGCTGGCAATGTAACTGGTAAGCATCCAGACTTTACTAAAGGAAATGTAAATTCCACTAGCCAGGAACAATAAGCTGCAAACACTCTTTCACCTTCCCTCCCATCCCTGAGGATGGCTGAAACTGTTCAGATGTGGATTCAGAGACTAAATTTGTTTTTTCCCAAGGTTATTACAGTGCAATTATTGTATATCCCAGGAAAGTGGTGGCCTTTCAGAATACCTTCACTCTCTCACTAACAATCAAACTGCCTTTCTGATGGTGAAGGTTGAATTCTATGTTAGGAGCTGCTTGTCCTTCGCCTGCTTGGACAGCAGTGGGGAAAAGGAGCAGAAACTTCCTCTAGAAAAGCTTTTCTGTGCATTCAGATCAGCCAAGGGCTCAGTGCCTCCAAAACTTAGAGCAGCACACCTTAAAGAAGTGGTGTGAATATCCACATCCCTCCATCCAGAAAATCTTGCTCTCTAACGCTGCAGAGCAACATTTGGTGCTGCTGGGACCAGGAGCAGCTCATCTAATTCTCTTCATTTTAAAGTTAGGGCAGATAATCCCCCAGATTCCACTAGGAAAACCCCAAACTGCTGAGCTGAACTAGATCTAAGTCCCTGGCGTGTTGCTGGTGCAGCAAAACCCAAAACCAGTAACAAACCTTTCCCCGTTTTCTCCCTAATAACATTTCCTACCCTTGGCGCACCTGGTGCACAGCAGAGATGGCATTTGTGTTACAGCACTTCCCTCCCTGGCCACTGATAGGGCATCTTCCCTCAGCTGCCTCTTGAAATCTGTACCAACTCTGCTTCTGAGACAAGATGCTCGCCCTCTGTTAAATTTAATTTGGATTTGTTGACAGTTTGGTGGAGGCAATTACCCCATATGTGCTTACGAGTGATCTCATCAGCCTTATTTCCATGAAAAAGCAGGGTACACTGATCTTGTAATGACTTTTTAGTCCCACTTGTTCTGCCCCCAGCCCCTGCAAGAAGCAAAGGTCTGCCACCTTTCAGGCATTTTTGTACTCAACAGATGAAAACAGACATTTTTCCACGTCAGCAGCCCAGGAGGAACAGAGGGTGCATCCTCTTGCTACCATTATCCTCCTCCAAAGCCCAGGGGGAGAGCAGTGCCTTACAAGTTCTAATGAAAACACCCAGGGAAACAATTCCACAGCTGCTTGGGAGTTTTCACTGAGTAAAAGTACCAGTCAAGCAATGTCCTTGCACAATAATTACTTTGCTATACCTAGAGAAGCTGCTGCTGGGATTATTGGCTTTGTGTGCTCTCAGTTTTGCCTCCCAGGGTTTTTAAAATTCTTTTAATGTGAAACAGAGACCTGAATCTCTGCCCTTTTTCCTCTGTTATGTGGCTGGTCCCTGAAACTTGTTGAGACTGAATTTGTCTCATAAAAGTGAATCTAAACCCAGATAAAAAACCATGGTCTTGCTTTCTATTTGTAGTGTTGTGCAGCTCTCTTGATTTTGTACTAAAATAATGAAAAATCTTAATTGGCCTGTGATCTAATAGGCTATTTAAAAGCATGCAAAAAGGTGGTGGTAAAATTTAGCAATAGGAAAGCTTTTTATAGATTGGTAAAATATGAAAATACATTATTCCAGTTAAAAACCAAGCCAACAAAAAAACCACCAAACAAATCAAGAACAACAAACAAAACCAAGCAAACAAATAAACAAAACCCAACTAACTGCAGAATTTAAACCCAGGAAATTTTGGTTCAAGCTCCACCTGAGCCCTGGAGCCAATTTATTTAGCTTCAGTGAATTCCACGAAATCTATTAAAACTCTTTTTTAAAGATGAAGCCAAAATAGCTCTGAGAGGGAATTCTACAAATGCCAACTCTTAATTTCTGTCCCAGTGGTGTGGAACACTTCAAAGCTTTGGACTTCTCAAAATGTCCCTGGGCAAAGGAAGAAAACCAGGCTGCCCCTGTAGCAGCTCCTCAGTAGCCCAAACTCAGGTTTCTGCTGAGGGCAGAGCTGGGCCAGCTCTAGTTTGGGTTTAAAGGAGTTTGCTGGGCTAATTCCCTTAATCTCTTTGTGCCTTTGATGCCAACACACCCTGAACTTTTTCACAAAGAAACACTATCAAATACACCAGACCTGTTCAGAGAACACAATGTTTCTGTACTGTCAGGGGGAAGATTTCTTTTATCTCAGTCAATATTTGTCCCTGGACCCCGTGACCCTTCTTTTTCCACCTCATCTGCTGTGAATCCAGGGCAGGGCACCCAGACTTCCCAAGGCCCCCAGCACAGTGCCCCAGGAGGGAGCATTTGTGGGACAGTGGCCAAAGGTGCCATGGGGGCAGGAGCAGATCCCCAGTGAGCCCAGGGCTCAGCACTGCAGCCTGTGTGAGAGAGCAGCTCCCTCTGCTCCCCAGCCACCTCACCCTCCCACTGTGGGCACCCTGGCAATCTGCTCCTCACATAAACCATGTGCTCCTGGCAGAGCAGGCAGCCCCTTGCCCTCCTCCACGGAGGCTGCAGGGCAAGGGGCCTTCCCTTCCCTTGCCCTGCCCTGATGTGTGCTGGGAGGGGCACAGGCCCTGTGCAGCAAACCCCCTTGCTGTTTCTCCTGGTACAAAACACTTGCAGGGCTGGGATTCCCTCCCTGAGGGCTCTCCATAAAACCCTGCAGGATCAGGCAGTGACCACTCAGGCTCCCTGCCCTGCGGTGTGTAACAGGAGCCACGCTCAGTTACCTGCACAGGTCGGGCACCAGGACACTGCAGAGGCTTTTCCCTCCTCATCCCCCTCGCCAGGCACTGCCAGGAGCTCCCAAGGCCTTGAACAAACTGATGACACACCTGTGGTAGGGAGGGTGACTCACCTGGCTGTGTCCCTGCCGTGCCAGTGACAGACCCTGTGCTGTGCCCGCAGACTCCATCGTCATCGCCTTCTGGGTCGGCCTCGCCGCCTTTGTGATGTTCCTGTTCCTTGTTCTGCTCTGCATGTCCTGCTCTGGATCAACACCAGCCAAGTGAGTACAACCAGAGAGAAAGCAAAAATAACCAGAGAGAAAGCAATTAGATACCACTGTGAAAAATAACCAGTGGGAAGCACTCACTGCCTCGAGTGATGCAGCTGTGACACAGAACGTTTAAACTGCACAGAGGTGAAGCTTTTCCTGTCAGTGTTTGGCTGGAGGGTCTCTTGACCCATGCTCCTCCTTTTCTGATCAGGAAAATTCAGCTCAGCAGGCTGGGCACAGATTCAGGATTAGGTCAAGCAAGCAGAGGGAAGCAGCAGTCAGAAGGAGCACTAACATTCCCTTTATTGGCACCTAGGGCCTCTGGCATGCTCACAAAAGGTAACAAAAACAATTAAAACAAGAGGCAGTTTACCCAAATAAACCCAAAGCAGGAGGTGGACTGACAACAACAACATGGAATGGACATGAAATGGCAGGGTAACAGAGGCATGTAACCAACAATTTACTGTTCCTGAAAAACTGGCAGGAGAGCTCTGTGTACATGAAAACCTCAGAGTGCTTGCAAGACTTAAACAAAGTATTGATTTTTAAAGTTTTTTTGCTTGTTCATTGTGTTACTGAGCAAAATACTTGGCTAAAATACACATATTTATCCCTCGTGTATTTATTTTGGCCATCAAAGGAGCCATTGTGAACAAGGCAAGTCTAGAAATGTTTTCTGGAGTGCCCAGAAATCATTAATGAAAACCACCATTCAATGAGGTTTATTTAGGCTTTGAAACCATCCCATGTTATCATTTTCCTAGGCTTGAAACACTGTGAGAAACAGTTTTAGCACTAAGAAACTATTAAACCCAAAACTTGTCACACAAAACTTGCCCTTTTTGGTCGAGTCTGTTTTCTCAGCCCCACTTCAATTCCAGCACCAAAACCCAGCGTGGTGCTGGAAAGAAGCCACCAGTGTCAACCTGCCCCCTGCCCTGTCACCCCTCTGCTGTGTCACCCTGCCCTTGGCATGCCAATCCGCAGTGTCTGTAAGGAACCTCCTGTCCCTTTGCTGGTGATAATCCTGATATATTCACGCAGCAAACGCCCGCTCACGTCTACCGGCCAAAGGCTGGAGAGCTTTCACCTTCATACTTCTGTGCTCATCCATCTCTGCCAGCCAGGGACACCAGGGCCCCCTGTGCTCTCCCAGCTCACCCACGTCCTCCCTCACCACCCTGCCAGGGTGCAATTCTCAATTCCCAATAATCCCACCCAGCCCTGCCCTCTGGCACTGGGAGCCATTCCCTGTGTCCTGTCCCTCCATCCTTGTCCCCAGTCCCTCTCCAGCTCTCCTGGAGCCCCTTCAGGCCCTGCCAGGGCTCTGAGCTCTGCCTGGAGCCTTCTCCTCTCCAGGTGAGCACCCCAGCCCCCCCAGCCTGGCTCCAGCCCTGCAGCAGCTCTGGGGCCTCCTCTGGGCTCTCTCCAGGTGCTGCTGCTGCTGTGCGGGACCCCAGGGCTGGGGCAGCTCTGCAGGTGGGGTCTCACCTGAGCGGGGAGAGGGGCAGAATCCCCCCCATCCCTTTTGATGCAGAGTTGATGCCATTTTGGCTGTGGAGGACACCCCTCTCCTCCCCCAGGGGGTAACACCAGGGGTGAACTCCCTTGGCAAGGGCCCAGGAGCAGAGTCCCTGGTTCTTACCTGCACGTCTGCGCAGAACAAGGCACTGCCGAGGGTCTCCCCAAAGGCCTGTGCCACAGCTGGATCCTGAGACACGGAGAGCTCCTGGACTGGAATCCACGATGCAGCATGCACTTCCCTGCAGTCCCGGTGACGTGGATGCCAGTTTTGGTGGGTGGGTTTGGCTGATGCCTGTACAAGCCCTACAGGGAGGGATCCATGTCCCAGTCCCTTTTCTCAGCACTGCACCATCCCACAGAAATAAGACAAAGGAACCACAGATTCCAAACCCATCTGCAAACCCAAGGCAACTGATGATCATTCTGCTGGGATGCAGAGCATTAACATTTGCCTCAAAGATGTGCATTAACATCCAGCATGAAAGGCTTTTTCAGTTGTATCTTATCTCAGCCTTAGTTCTGTGATTCTGCCTGAGCAGAGATCAGTTCTCCAGCTGATTTTAAGATAGGGATAGCTAGCTGGTGGTATTTGGCTGCTGGATAGACAGGAAAGAAAACATCCTGTTTTGGTAAGAATTTTTTTTTTCCTGCTTCTGTCAAACAAAAAGGAACGATATCTTGAATACACCTGCAGCATAGCAAAGCAATTTCCAACCCTACCTCCCTGTGCTGGGGCTCCTGCTGAGACTTGGGGGCTTGTTTCTGCTTTTAAATTACTCAACTCTGTTCGGCTGAGTTCGGTTCAGCTGAACTCGGCTCGGTTCGGCTGAACTCGGAGCCGCTCGTTGCGTTCGGCTGAACTCGGCTCGGTTCGGCTGAACTCGGAGCCGCTCGTTGCGTTCGGCTGAACTCGGCTCGGTTCGGCTGAACTCGGAGCTGCTCGTTGCGTTCGGCTGAACTCGGTTCGGTTCGGCTGAATTCGGCTTGGTTCGGCTAAACTCGGAGCCGCTCGTTGCGTTCGGCTGAACTCGGCTCGGTTCGGCTGAACTCGGCTCGGTTCGGCTGAACTCGGAGCCGCTCGTTGCGTTCGGCTGAACTCGGCTCGGTTCGGCTGAACTCGGAGCAGGTCACCGCGTTCGGAGCAGCTCGGTTCGTTCCGGCCGAACTCGGAGCCGCTCGTTCCGTCAGCTCGCCTGGGCTCGGCTCCCTGAGGGCGGGAAAGCGGCGCCCCCTCACGGCGCTCACCCTGCTGCCGCGTCCCGCGGGCGCTCCGGCCGTCGCGCTGTCAGGAAAGTTAATCCACAAACACCGTAAGTTTATGTCCAAAAGGAGACACTGGACTCCTGTAACTTTATTAAATAAAGGGAGAGGCAATAGGCATTTCCCATGGGGTGTCTCAAGTTGCTGGATGACGCAGCCTCCTTTTTATCGTAATTTCTGGGACGCATTTCCTTCTGTCTTCCCATCGGCTGAGGTTCTTGAGAAGTACAAACTTCCCCAGACCGCCCTCTGATGTGCATGCCCCCTTCCTCTGTGTGTGTTCTTTTTCTTCAAGTCCAGGAATTCAGCGCGGGCACGGGGTGAGCAGCAGTCTTTGTCAATTAGTGGAATTCCTCTGGAATTTACGGTTCCGGTCATTACTCCTTTCACTTCTCAGTGTCTGGCTTTGCCTGCCAGCAGCCCCCCCGTTTGCCGACACCTCCTTCTCATTCCTTTCAGCACGGCCACGAACGGCGGCGCGGGCTCGGGCAGGAGCTCATTAGGCAGTGACTGCGCTCGCGCTAATTAACGGGCACGAGAGCACCCGGGGCAGATCCCGGTGCAAGGACGGAGCGCGTGCCAGCGGAATGTGTTGGAATGCCTGTGCGATCCTAGTGGTTTGCAGTTTGGGAATGCTGTGAGACATGCTCAAGGCGGCAGTAATGTTTTTTTAAAGAAAGCCACCAAGGAGTGGTGGAAGAAAACAATAAATAATATTGCCTATTTACTGTCAGTGTCTTTGCCTTTTGTGATGTTGGTTGGTTCCACGGGCGTAAATTAACCTAAGGAGGAGCTTTAGCTGCTGTTCTTGCTCGTGTGTTGGAATGTCGCAGCGTCCTTGTCACTTTACACATCGGGAAATAAAAGTTCTGCAGAATTTCAGTTCGCCTGAGCTCGGCTCGGTTCCGCTCGGCTCGGTTCGGCAGAACTCGGAGCCGCCCTGCGCGTTCGGCTGAGCTCGGCTTCATTCGGCCGAACTCGGAGCCGCTCTGTGCGTTCGGCCGAGCTCGGCTCGGCTCGGCCGAGCCCAGCTGGATTCCGCCCAGATTTCCTGCTGGCAGCCCCTGGGAATTCTACATGACAAAAACTGCAGCCTCCAAAAGGTTTGCGGGTTTGTAAAGAAATGTAATTTTAACTCAGCTCCTTAAGGAGAAGAATATTTACACATACAAGCAATTCCCTCGTTTGCGTCTCGATTTTATTTACCCCTCCCCCCCCCAAATTCCATCCATACCACAAGCAATGTGTAGTTCTGGTTTTTCCCGTACCCTATTTGTACAAAGGACCAGGGCACAGCACACAGCTGTGATTCAGTGGAACAAACCCTGGTTTACCATTCCAAGGCTCTCACTGTGATTCCATGGAACAAACCCTGGTTTACCACTCCAAGGCTCTCACTGTGATTCCATGGAACAAACCCTGGTTTACCATTCCAAGGCTCTCACTGTGGCAGTGCGTGTTTGCAGGGCTGGACTGGCTGCTCTGCCTCCCTCACAGCCACACTGAGGAACAACGGATCAGATTTCCCAGGGAGTTCCCAATCAAACTCACGGGCAATCCCTGAGCAGGAAATCCTTCGGGGTTCAGCTCCATCTCTCACCTGCTCAGGCAGAGGCAAGATGGGTTTGTGTCACACATGGCAGCAGCAACCAGGGAGTTTTGTTTTGTATTTTCATTTTTAATTTTAAAAAAGGGTAATAAAAATAAACCACATCTGATATAAATGCCTTTAAAAGCCATTCAAGCTTTTTAAACCCAAGCAGACCATCCTGATTCCCGAGTCCAGTCTGCCTCTGACTCCTCGTTCTTGGCACTCACACCCCATTGTGGGAAGCTCTGCAGCCTTTTTGTCCTGTCCTGTATTAGAGAGAGGATGGACACCAAGGGCACACACGTGCCCAAACAGTCTCTGTCTGCTTCTTCAGAAAGATAAAAACACCTGTAATAAAAATTACATAACCAGTACTGTCTTTCAAAAGGTTCAAGGAAAGGGAAACTGGAGCTTTAATGTCCCTCTGAGCGATGGTGAATAAAATCTTCCCCCTGAGTTTGCACACAGTAGTAAAATACTGATTTTTGTGCCCAAACAAGGCGGGTCTGGACGAGAGCAGCTCAGGAGGCTTGCAGGGCTCACGGTGATGAGGATGGAGCACAGAAGAACGTCACAGATCAATGTCAGTCCCCTAAATTATTGCCCTGATGGAGCCAAATCTTTTTGCAAAGAGACAGGAGAGTTTGTTCCCCTTGTTTCCGAGTGTCCAGGTCACCCTGTGATTCACAATCTGCACCAGTGCAGACCAGTCTGGCGTGGGTGAGGAGCAGATCCGGCTGCTGCGCTCCCAGCCACGTGTCCCCGATGGAAAGGGAAGCCAGGAACACAGAAACAGCTGTGGGAGACAGAAAGGGCAGAGGAGAATCAGAGCAGCCATTCTTCTGTTTCCCCACGGCATTCCCAAGCCAAGCTGCTCAGTACCCCAGGACTGTGCTGTAAAGGAGTTCCCCGACTCTTTCCTGGCTGGAAAATCTGGAGAGGCTCTGCCCGTGCAAAGGCACAAAGACACTCCCAGCTCTCCAGAAGGAACAAAGCAGTTTCCTGTTCCATAAAGCAGTTTGGAATCTGCCCTGGCAGATCTCTCACTGACAGCAGTGGGGATCAGCATCCAGGCCCACGTGGAGTTGGGTTTTCTGCAGACTATTTTCCCTCTTGGAATTACATTTCTTTAGTCCCTTAAAGGAAGTTTCTCAGAGGGAGTGGGAAAAGCTCCCAGTGTGACCCCGCTCTGTGCTGCCACCCCTGCCCCTCCCACAGACACAGCTCCTGCCTGGGGCAGCCACGAGCCTGGCTGACATAGGAGAGCTGATCCCACGGATTCCAACAGCCCTGGAATCTCCTCGTTTCTGCCACCGCTGCCTCCTAACACGAGTGCCAAGGACAGGAACACTCACCCGCCTCGTGTGCATCCTGTTCCGGCGCGGCCGATGGGCACAGGGATGTCAGCAGGCCGTGGAAGGGGCTGGGCCGGCCCTGCTGCTCCATGAGCTGCAGCATGATGGAGCTGAGCTCCCCGAGCTGCCTGCAGAGCCCACCCGGGGAGCCGCTGGCCTGGCAGAGCCGGGTGTGCAGCCGCCAGAGGCCGCTCCTCAGAGCCCCGTCCCCGAGCAGCTCCTGCACGGCCCCTGCGCGCGGCAGGACGCGGCTGCGCAGCCACCTCAGCACCGGGGACACGGCCTGCTCCCCCAGGGGGCTCTGCCCCGCCAGGGACCTCAGCAGCAGCTTGGTCACAACGTGGATGGAGGCGCAGGTGACGGCCCCCGCCTCTCCCCCGGCCCTGAGGGTGGCCCCTCCCTGCGGGCAGGGCGCTGCTGGCAAGCCAGGGTCCCAGTGGGCCAGGATGGCGTTCAGGTGCTCTCTGCATTCCTCCAGCTCAGGCACTCCCTCGTCTGCAGCCGCGTCACCTCCTCCCACCTCGCTGCTTTGCCGAGGGTGATACACGGGACATGAGGCCTGAGCTTTGTTCTTGTCTTGGATATCTTCTGTAACAGAACCACCAAAAAAACAAACATCAGACACTCCAAGGATTTTCCTGGCACAAATGGTGCAAGTGAGGTGCTCTCCTGTGTTGATTCAGTCGTTACAAGTCCTGGCTTTTTTTCCTTTCTTCAAAACTGGTGACAACAACAGACACTACCTATTACCTTTCTCTTGCTCTATTTATTTGTTGTTTTTACTTCCACATCGCTTTCAGATCCCCATCCATGCACAGAATGATTCACACCTTTGAGCACAAAGCCTCCAGGCATCGCTTTTTCTCTTAAGATTTCATTAAAGAATACCCTTTGTCAAAGCCTGACTCAAAGCCTGATTTGCCACTGAGTTTCACTTCAAAGCTCTTTCCCTTCATAAACTGTGCTTCTCCAAAGCTTCCAAATTGTGGTAAGGCTCAAAATCACCACAAGGAAGACCTGAAAATGCCTTTCCATGTCCTTCCCTCCTCCCTCAAGGTTCCTCAGTCTGACAGAAGGCATCAGCGCTACTTCAGAGAAGTCTGCCTCACTTGAATCCTGCTATGTAACACCACAACAAAAGAAACCCTCCTTGAAGCATGTCAGCACTTACTGAGCAGTTCCTTGTGCTGGTACTTGTGGGCCAGGGCCTGCAGGTCGTGCTGCAGCTGCAGGTCTGTGCTGACGAGGCTCCAGCGGTGCAGCAGCAGCAGCAGCTCGGTGCAGGACAGGACGCCGGCGTTGACCGCGACCCGCCCCAGGTCCCTGAAGGCCTCCAGGAGCCCGGCTCGGTACTGCAGCACGGAGCTGAGGGTGCTGAGCAGCTCCGCCAGCCTGGCCAGCTCCGTGCCAGCCCTGCAAAGGCAAACACAAGAGCCATGCACGCTGATCCATCAGCTCAGCCAGCCTGGCCAGCTCCGTGCCAGCCCTGCAAAGGCAAACACAAGAGCCATGCACGCTGATCCATCAGCTCAGCCAGCCTGGCCAGCTCCGTGCCAGCCCTGCAAAGGCAAACACAAGAGCCATGCACGCTGATCCATCAGCTCAGCTCCAATCCTGCTGTCACAATGGCCAGCAGTTAAGGACAAAGGACTGGACAGCAACTGTGCAGCACATTTTACCTCATTCCCCTGTATTCAAACACCTAAATGCTCCTGCCAAAGAAACCTCATCCACATTCATACTCAGCACACAAACTGAAGGTGAAAAACACCATCCATCTAGCACAGATACAGAAATCCTCCTGGCCTTAATGAAGCTCAAACTGGGCAGAGGATGAAATGCAAACCAGCTAAAATAAAAACCAAAACAAAGCACTAACCGAATATGTTTGATCAACGCCACCAAAACACACAGGAATTCGTTTACAAGCTGGATAGGAAGAAGTTTCCTTTTCTCCTGGGATGGATTCTTGGTTTGTCTCTTGTCTCCTGAATTTGTTAGCCACAGCGTGTGGACTAAGGAAATAATTTTATGTATCACCTTGTTCTCTAGAAACCTGAAAAACAAAACAAAACCAAAGAAAAAAAAGATAAAGAAAAAAAGAAAACCCCATTTGGGAGGCAGAGCCTCCCCAGCAGCTGCTCCACCACCTCCAGGGACCATATTCCAGTGCACTTTTGGTGCATTGCCTGAGAAACACAAGGGACACCTCAGAGTTCAGCAAGTTCTGCCAGCACAGCCCTTGGTGCCCCTGTGTACTTGTGTGTCCCCCTTGGTGCCCCTGTCTGTCCCCTGTCTGTCCCCCTTGGTGCCCCTGTCTGTCCCCTGTCTGTCCCCCTTGGTGCCCCTGTCTGTCCCCTTTGGTGTCCCTGTCTGTCCCCCTGTCTGTCCCCCCTGTTCCACCCTCTTTCCTGCCCTGTGCACAGGACAATGGCTCCCGTGTCTCCTGTCCCTGTGTCACCTTTTCTGCAGGCTGTGCAGGAGCCAGGTGAGCAGGCTGTGATCCTGCACCAGCTCATAGGCAGCTCTGGGCACACGGGCAGCACTCTGCAGGATCTCCAGGATGCGGCGCTGAAACACAAAATGCAGCTTGTGCTTTCCAGGCAGCATTGTTACCTCACTTCAGTGAGCCACAAACACAAAATGCAGCTTGTGCTTTGCAGACAGGATTGTTATCTCACTTCACTGAGCCACAAACACAAAATGCAACTTGTGCTTTCCAGGCAGCATTGTTACCTCACTTCAGTGAGCCACAAACACAAAATGCAGCTTGTGCTTTGCAGACAGGATTGTTACCTCACTTCATTGAGCCACAAACACAAAATGCAGCTTGTGCTTTCCAGGCAGGATTGTTATCTCACTTCACTGAGCCACAAACACAAAATGCAACTTGTGCTTTGCAGGCAGGATTGTTATCTCACTTCACTGAGCCACAAACACAAAATGCAACTTGTGCTTTGCAGGCAGGATTGTTATCTCACTTCAAGGAGCAATGTGGCTGCTCTCTGATCACTTCCAGGGACAATGAACAGCAGCTCCTCTCAGCAGCTCCAGGGAAGGATAGACATTGTCCCTTCATAGCTTCACCCCACAGCTGCTGCTCTCACAGAAGCATTCAGGCACCAAGCCAAGTTGATCTTTTTGCACAAGGTTTTGATGCCTGACACACTCAGGGTGGGCTTCCCTCTGCTGAAGCCCTGCTCAGGTAACAAATGCACTGCCTGGGGAATGGAGCCCCCCAAAAAGAAAAGGCCCCGACTGCAGCAGCAAAACCACAGCACCCATGAGGCTCCCTGGTGGCAGGAACCTGCTCCAGTGTCAGGGTTAAGGGTGGCACTGCTTTAGACACCAGCAATTATTGCCCCTCCACACACACAAAACAACAAGGAACAGATTCTCAGAGGGCCAAGGCAGAGCCAGCTGCTCCTTTCTGCTTTGTACCTGGGACCTCTAAGCCATGCAAACCTCTGTGGTTTGGGGTCATTGGAACTTGCTTTTTCCATCCTTACCTGGGAGGCCTCGTCACACAAAGGGCTGTTGGAGAAGGACAGGATGACCTGGAAAATGCTCTGGTAGTCATAGAGCTCATAGCAGTGCTTGTCACGCAGCCCCTCCCCGAGGAACCTGAGGATCCACTCCCGCTCTGTTTTGTACTGGCAGCCAGAGACAAACAGCAGCATCAGGCATCAGGACATTGCCAGGAACAGCTGCTCCCCAGAGCACAAACCCTGCTTCCCTCTGAGTGCCAGCTCAGGCAGCACCACAGCTCCCTCTGGGCTTCTCCTCTGCCATTCCTATCACATTTAACCACTGACACCCATCAGGACAGGGAACGGCCAGCCTGCAGCCCAAACATGCACTGGAAATGGAATTTCAGAAGCTGCTGCTCCTAAAACACTTCAGTTGAACTCAATGTTACTAACCTGAACTCAAAGAGGAACTGCAGCCAGCCAGGGCAGAATATTCTGTTCATTGTGCTCACAGAGCACACTCAGCACAACTCATTGTGGGTTGGTATTAAAACAACAAAACCCCCACAGAAATAACATGTTTCATTCCAATATGAAGCAAAAGAAAGATAATAAATAAATAACTACCCACGGGAGAATGAGATTTCATTGTATTTTTATGGCTGGTTTTAATACACTTCTGAAGAATTATTGGATACCCAAAATGGGACTCTTACCTCAAAATCAAAGCTGTAGAAAAGCTGGAAAAAGCCTGGTACCTTCCTCAGGTCCAAATACTGGTGTGACAGAAGGAACCTGTTCACCTTTATGTACATGTGCTCCTCTGTGAAGACACAAAGCTGCTAACAGAGCTGCACTGCAGGAGGACAATGCCCCCAGCCCGCAGGCAGGGACCACAGGCGGTGGAAGCTGCAGTGAGAGAACAGCCCAGAGCTGCCCGGGGCCTTTGCTCTGAGCTCCCTCGGGGCTGCCCGACCTCCCCTTCCCTCCCCAGAGCTGCAGCTCAGGCAGGAGTGCAGCAGCACGGAGCAGCTGAGCACATCAGCACTGCCAGGGCTCTGCTGCTCACCCAGCAAGGGCAGTACCTGGCCTCAGGATCTGCTGAGCCGCACGGGCAATGTAGAGGCTCAGGGAGAAGGTGAGCCTGAGGTTGGGCTGCCTGATCCCGTTCTGCACAGCATCCAAGAGATACAGCAGCTGCAAGAGCCCAGGGAGAGAGGCTGAGGCACAGCCCAAATGATCCCAACAGGAGCACCAGGACACCAACCAGCATCTGGGACACTGCTCCCCAAAGTGAGCCCCCCTGGAACTGCTCACCTGGCTCTGCTCACCTGGCTCTGCTCCCCAGGTCACCTGGCCCTGCTCCCCTGGCTCTGCTCCCCAGGTCACCCCTGGCCCTGGCTCCCCTGGCTCTGCTCCCCAGATCACCCCAGCCCTGCTCACCAGGCCCTGCTCACCTGGCTCTGCTCCCCAGGTCACCCCTGGCCCTGCTCACCTGGTTCTGCTCCCCAGGTCACCCCTGGCCCTGCTCCCCAGGTCACCCAGCCCTGCTCACCTGGCTCTGCTCCCCAGGTCACCCAGCCCTGCTCACCTGGCTCTGCTCCCCAGGTCACCCAGCCCTGCTCACCTGGCTCTGCTCCCGGCAGCGAGCCCCGTGCAGGTGGCAGCGGAAGGACGCCAGCACCGAGTACGCCGCCGCTCTCATGCTGGGGTCGTAGCTGCTCAGGGCGGCCACGGTGAGCCCCAGGGCATTGACTTCCACGAACTTGTGACAGGCCACCACGCACTCTGAGGGCAGGGGAGAGAAGCAGAGAGCAGCCCGGGTGAGCACCTGGAGCCCGGGCTGTGTCACTGCACTTGAACCCTTCCCACCCCGCCACGAGCGCCCGTTCCTGGCTCTGCCCCGCAAACGGTGGCCCGGGGCTCCTCGGCTGCCAGGGGGCTCCAGCAATTCCCTCTGGGCAGGAATGCTTGACCTGAGCTAAATGCAGGGGGCTGCTCTCCTTTATTGACACGGGGACGATCCTGCCCACCAGGCCACGCAAAGCCGGGGTGAACTCTGTAAGACATCTCTGTATCTCCCTGACCAGGGAGGCTGAGTACAAACAACAGCCAGAGGGAAAACTCATCTCTCCAGAGCATTACAGGGTGCCTGAGAGACCAGGGAACAGAAAGGATGGGAGAAGAGCCCACAAACAGCCCAGAAACCCCAGCAGGTGTCCCTGTGCAGGCACAAGTGACTCTGCTGCACCCTGAGCCCTTCTAGGCAGAGCAAAATCCAGCAGGGACCAGAAACCAGCCCCAGAGAAAGCAGAAGCACAGCCTTCAATGGAGCACTCAGCTCCCACAGCATTTTGCCAGCAGGATCTGCAGTTTCTCCTCCAAGGGCTCTGTTCTGTGTGTTTTGAAGGGTTGCTGCCATTGGCACTCACTGATGGCCAGAAATGACTGGGGGTGACCCTCCCACCTCAGCTCCAGGAATGGAGCACAAAAATGGCACCTCAGGGGTGTTTCACCAGCTACAAATGTTCAGCAATAATATCCTCAAGTTCAGCAGTAATATTCATGGATTTTCTTGTCATTCACACTGAAGGTCAAGAGGAAGTTTTTAGAAACAAATATTCCTATTTAAGAAGAATGGGCTGCAATCTTACCTGCAAGTACCTACATTTGGACCAGTGATTTCCTCCCCTGTCACTGCCCACACAGACTAGTGTGTGTGTAAATATGTATATATATACATATATATATATGTACATGTGTGTACATACGTATGTATTTATATGTAAAGCTATGTTTAAATAACCACAGATTATTTCTGCCCCTGTACCAGCACCTGGGCTATTTCTCTCATTTTTTTCTCTACTAGCAGAACTACCAGAACTCAATTTCACACCTGGCAGTTTCCTGCTGCCAGCTCAAGCAGGGTCCCCAGTTCCCCCAGCACTGCCATGTGTCCCAGGCCAGCACTGTGCCCTCCTGCAGGCCCTGGGGAGCTGCTGTGCCCTGACCATTCCCACTGGGGCAGTGCCACAGGATGAACCCCAAGGCTCTCACTTCACAGGCCACAGGAAGATTTATTTGGAAAATTTTCCTTCACTGAAAACATGCACTGGTAATATTTTCCATCCTGCTGCCCTTGGACAATGTGTTCAAAAACTGCCATAAAATAACAAGCTCTTATTAGAAAAGCACCCCAATTTAATTCTGTGTCTGACATAGAGCTTATTTAAAGGACCTTGAGAACCAGGATGGAAAAGCTTTCCATAAGATGCTTATCAGAGCTAAAGATAGGCAGAACTTCTATCTGCCCAGCCCCAGAGTTACTCTTTCCTCAGCAGGCCCTGAGCACTGTGCAAGCAGTCCCTGTCTGTGTATTCTGGTGGCACTGTGCAGCCAGCACAGAGCAAACAAACCAAGGTCTGGGAGTTCAGGAGCAGCTGATGTGGTTTACAGGCACCATGGCCCTGGGACCCATCACCCACTGGGGCCCTTCCAAAAGGCCCCTTAGGACACAGCGTCTCCCTCTGTCTGTGTGGGAAGCTCAGAGGCTGTTTTCTTTTCTCCCCCTGCTGTTCTCTCCTCTCCCCATGCTGTTCTCTCCTCTCCCCATGCTGTTCTCTCCTCTCCCCATGCTGTTTTCCCCTCTCCCCATGCAGAGCTGAGTCCTGTCAGATCAGAGCCTTGCTGACAGCCCAGAGCAGCAGCTGCCTGTGGACCAGCCTGGCTCCATGCCCCTGTGCCTGGTGGAAAAGGAGCTGGCTGCAGTCTCCCTGTTCTCCAGGTCTCCAGCCATCCCAGCCCAGCCCTCACAGCAGTTTGTTTCTTCCCTCCAAAGTCAGGCACAAATTCCTGGCAGTACTGGCTGCTGGACCAGGGGTAACAGTGCTCCAGGGGCAGCTGTGCAGCACAGCAACCTGACACCAAACACAAACACAAACACTCACTTTACCTGGCCTGGTCAGTTCACTGAAGAGCTGAAGCAGAAAACAAGGATCATAGAAGTCATCAAGGCTCTTCACTGTTTCATCTTTATATAGTGACTCCTGTATCCCCTGAAACCAAACCCAAACCATTTGTAAGGAACAGCACCCATTTCAAGCTGGGTTTCAAACTTCCACAGCCACCTCCTCCCACTACAAACCACTTGGTGCTGCACCTTGTAAATACAATGCACCACAGGGTGAGACATGCTGGTGTTCACACCTGGCTTTCACTGTGACAGTGCATCCACAACTACCCTGACAGCACCAAGAGCAGTCCAGCACACTGTGAGGAAGGCTGCAGAGCCCGTGGGTCCTTGGGCTGTGCACTGCTGGCCTCCCACACATGACAAAGCTGCCATGCACCATCACTGTGCTGACAGGGTGTGGCCTGCACCTGCAATTCCTCTCAACAGGGCTCCTGAAGAACCAATCCCTGCTGTGAACAGAAATGACTCCAGATGGAGACAGCCTGCCCTGTACTACAGGGATGCCAGCCATGACTGGCTCAAGGGTGCTCCTGCCTCTCCAGAGCAGGGCAAGCATGGACAGGCTGACCAGAGCACCTGTGATGGCAGCAGTCAGTGATGCTGAGGGAAGGACAGGACTGTTCTCACGTGGACAGACTGGGAGGGAAGGACAGGACTGTTCTCACATGGCCAGGCTGACCAGCAGTACCTGTGCTGACCAGCAGTACCTGTGCTGGCAGCAGTACCTGTGCTGGCAGCAGTACCTGTGCTGACCAGCAGTACCTGTGCTGACCAGCAGTACCTGTGCTGACCAGCAGTCAGTGGTGCTGAGGGAAGGACAGGATTGTTTGTTCTCACATGTCCAGGCTGACCAGCAGTACCTGTGCTGACCAGCAGTACCTGTGCTGGCAGCAGTACCTGTGCTGACCAGCAGTACCTGTGCTGGCAGCAGCCGGCGCTGCTGGGGGAAGGACAGGATTGTTCTCATCATCTTCTCCCGGTCCAGCAGACACAGGATCTCCTCCATGCTGGGCTGCTGCCACAGCGACTTCCCCAGACTCTTGCAAGTCTTGTGGTGCTCCACAGCAGCTGGGCCCCACAGCAGGATCCTTAAACATTGACAAAGGCAAACACATCAGGCCAGGGAACCGAAATTTTGTACTCACCTGTGGTTAGTACCCTGTGGCACCTGAAACTGTAACTGGTTTCCCTGGCAACACCTTTTCCATCCATCCCAAAGCTTTGCACATTTAGTCTGAGGGTGTCTCACTCCCCCTGTCCATTCCAGTCAGCTGTCCCCACTCAGAGGCACCGATGGATTGGGCTGTGAGTGCAGCTAGCAGTGACAGCAGCTGCATGAAGGGACAGCAGTGCAGAGCTGCCTGAGCCAGGGCTCCTGACACTGGAGCTATTCCTGCTCCTGCCAAACCACAACTAGGGGGAACAGGCTCTCCTGGGGACTGCCTGGGCACAGGAAAGGCAAAGGCCCACAGTGACTGACTGATGTTTCTCCCATCTGTGAGAAGACCCCTACAGTGAACCCCAGTTATGGAGAGTGAGTGACCCCAAAATGAGACATTCCCTCATCTAACCCACAGACACAGAGTATGGGCAACAGAGGAGAATTACATTTAGAACAGGAAATGTGTAGTAAAAGTGTTTCCAAAAGCAACATTCATCTTTAGGATTCACCTTGTTCAGTGTCTCCTTCATTTAAGAATGAGACCCTGCACAAATGCCCCTTGTGAGACTCCCTGTGTGCAGTCTGCCCAGCAGTCAGTGTTCAGCTCACCTGGAGTTGATCAGACTTTGATTATTCTTCTCATAGAGCTGAAGCAGGAGCAGGATCTTCTGATCTGAAAGCCAAGGTGGAGCCCAGAGTCAGTGAGCTGTGGGCACGGGAGGAGCTGCAGAAGGAGCTGCCCTGGGCAGTGCCACTCACCTGTGGTGCTCAGCGTGGCCCCGTAGGCCCCCAGCAGCACGGGGAGGTGGCTGCTGTCACACAGAGAGGGGCTGAGCTGCACAGCTGTCAGCAGGATGTCCACCAGGGCCTCTGCAACGAGCACAGCCTGAGCCTGCAGCTCTGAGAGCACACACAGCACCCAGCACCCTGCAGGTGGGTGTGCACAGCACACACAGCACCCAGCACCCTGCAGATGGGTGTGCACACACACACAGCAGCCCAGCACCCTGCAGATGGGTGTGCACACACACACACAGCACCCAGCACCCTGCAGATGGGTGTGCACACACACACAGAGCTCAAACCAGCACCCCAGCACCCTGCAGATGGGTGTGCACACACATACAGAGCACACACAGCACCCAGCACCCTGCAGGTGGGTGTGCACACACACACACAGCACCCCAGCACCCTGCAGATGGGTGTGCACACACACACAGCACCCAGCACCCTGCAGATGGGTGTGCACACACACACAGCACCCGGCACCCTGCAGATGGGTGTGCACACACACACAGAGCACACAAACCAGCACCCCAGCACCCTGCAGATGGGTGTGCACACAGTTCTGTGCATTCCACATCACCATCTCTCTCTAGGATAGCACAGCCCATTCCCCAAAACACTGCAGGGGGGTTTTGATGCATTGAACTCAAGGGGACATCTCAAACAGTACTGCCAGGCTGAGCACAGCAGTGTCTGGGTGAGGTCCCAGTGTGGAACAGCAGCTCTCCATGGCACACACCCCCTCTGTGGCTAAGGAGCACCCTGTGCCCATCCTGCCACAGCTGCACTCCCTCCTGCCCCAGGAGGGCACCTGCAATGAGCTCAGGATTGGCACAGAGAGAGGCAGACACCCCAGCAACCTCCCCAAGGACCCCAGAATTCACAGTAAAACACTTGTGCAGTCTGCCTCCAGCTGTAAATACCAAAATGAATATCTGCAGTGTGCTCCAGCAGGGCTCAGCACTGGGGGTACAGAATGATCCACCTTTGCTCTGTAAGCAGCTGGGCAGCACCAAGAGTCAGTGTCTGGGTTCCTCAAGACAGACAGGCTGTGTGCAGCACACTCAACACTCAATTCCAGGATTCCCTGCTCCAGGGTCTGGCAGGGCTGGGCTCTGACCCCAGTGTGTGCAGGATATCAAACACAGATCCCAAAGGAGCAGCCTCAGTGAATGCCCTGGTGACACCCAGCCTCTGGCCCCACAGCCTCCATCCTGCTGACCCACACAAACACACTCTAAGGGTAACACACACAGAGCTGCAAAATCTATTCCTTATTTTCAATTTCACTAAACTGGTGACCTCACAAGAGCTTTTCTCTCTTTTCAGGTGCTTTAAAACTTGAAAGCTTGTCTACATGCTGCTCATCAATAAACAAAAATTGTTATCAACATGCTGCCCTGAGAATTGCCTCTCCCTTTTCTTACACAGCTCCCTCAATCACTGAATCTCAAACCCCTGCACAGGGGACAAAAGCTGAGGTCTGTGTGGATGAAATGTGGTCCAAGGTCAGGCAGGATTTCAGTAAAGAAGAAACAAAGCAAATCCTACCCATGAACTAGCATCCAATTTATATTCCTCTGCAAGGATACTCCTCATGGAAGGTTGTAATATGAAATACATGTAATTTAAATTGCCATTTTTGATAAAAATTGCAAAATCAACTTTAAATCTCCTGTATCAACCTATTTTAGAACAGGTTTAAACATCACAGGACCTATGTGCACTTCAGTGATCTTACACTAACTGCCTCAGAGAAAACAAAAGAATCAATCCAAGACTTCAAATGGGTTAAAAATATCAGAAAAACAAAGACCAAAATAAAAACCCAAACCCACCTTTCAAGCAGTTTTAAAAACTGAAGTGTTTAAACCAGAATAAAATGAATGTACCATCTGGATGCAAGCAGAGGTACAATTTCAATGCCAATGCTTTGGAACTGTCAATAACTCTGCAGGGATTTGCAGGGGTGGGTGTGGTACTGCATGGAGAGGAGATGTGCAGGGAACACAGGAGTAAGTGAGTGCAGGAACACAGCAGTAACTGTGCAGGGAACACAGCAGTAACTGTGCAGGAACACAGCAGTAACTGAGTGAGGGAACACAGCAGTAACTGAGTGCAGGAACACAGACTGAGTGCAGGAACACAGCAGTAACTGAGTGAGGGAACACAGCAGTAACTGTGCAGGGAACACAGCAGTAACTGAGTGCAGGAACACAGACTGAGTGCAGGAACACAGCAGTAACTGAGTGCAGGGAACAGAGCAGTAACTGTGCAGGAACACAGCAGTAACTGTGCAGGGAACACAGCAGTAACTGTGCAGGGAACACAGCAGTAACTGAGTGCAGGAACACAGCAGTAACTGAGTGCAGGGAACACAGCAGTAACTGTGCAGGGACACAGCAGTAACTGAGTGCAGGGACACAGCAGTAACTGAGTGCAGGGACACAGCAGTAACTGTGCAGGGAACACAGCAGTAACTGAGTGCAGGAACACAGACTGAGTGCAGGAACACAGCAGTAACTGTGCAGGGAACACAGCAGTAACTGAGTGCAGGAACACAGCAGTAACTGAGTGCAGGAACACAGCAGTAACTGAGTGCAGGAACACAGCAGTAACTGTGCAGGGAACACAGCAGTAACTGAGTGCAGGAACACAGCAGTAACTGTGCAGGGAACAGAGCAGTAACTGTGCAGGAACACAGCAGTAACTGTGCAGGGAACACAGCAGTAACTGAGTGCAGGAACACAGCAGTAACTGTGCAGGAACACAGCAGTAACTGAGTGCAGGAACAGAGCAGTAACTGAGTGCAGGAACACAGACTGAGTGCAGGAACACAGCAGTAACTGAGTGCAGGGACACAGCAGTAACTGAGTGCAGGGACACAGCAGTAACTGAGTGCAGGGACACAGCAGTAACTGTGCAGGGACACAGCAGTAACTGAGTGCAGGGACACAGCAGTAACTGTGCAGGGAACACAGCAGTAACTGTGTCAGTGTGGCAGGAGATGGTTACAATACCTCTGGTCTGGGCGCTGCTGCCATCCTGGTCCCTGTGCCTCAGGAAGGCTGGCAGGAAGAGGGAGTGCTGTGTGACCATCATGTGGAGCCTGGAGAGCTGCAGCAGGCCCTGCCTGGCTGGGCACTCCTCCCTGTACAGAGCCTGCATGGCAGCGTTCAGCACCTTCAGGAACCTCCCATCCCTGTAACGGTGCCTGCGGGAGGAGCACACACAGCTCACACCACACCCACACTGACACTCACAGTTCTTCAAATGAGGACTTGGCAAAGGAAATGAGTGCAGTAAAACCAAACCAAATTAAAATGGAAACACTCACCTGAGTCCTGTCTTCACAAGGCTGCTCCAGTCACCTGGGTCCACTGCTCCCACCACAGCCTGTGTGCAGCAGGACAGAGGGGAGGTTACACGTGGCAACTGCAGCTCCAGGGACACACTGAGAACATCAGGCCAAACATCACTGGGAGATCAGAACCACACCCAGGGACAGCACAGAGGGAGCACCAAGCACTGCTCTGCAAGATCAGACTCTGGATTCCCATTTATGATCAACCAGATTTCTACCCCAGAATTCAGATGGCAAGGCAGGAGTGTCTTGGCAGAAGTACCTTTATTACGTTTCTTATTTAAAAAAATAAAATTCCATTGGTAACCTTTGATTTCTTACTCCTAAATACCTCAAACTCCTGTCTTCAAAGGGGATTCTTACCAGAAAGCCATCATCAAGAACATAAAACTGCTTCATTGAAAGGATTAGCAGGACTCTGCAAAAGCTATTACAAGTCCATGGGAACCAGAATCCACAAAACAGGAAGTCAAGCCCAATCTGTGTTTACAAAATCCACAACAGCCCAATCACACACATGCCTACAGTGCCACTGAGGCAAAGCAGATAAGAAGTCTCACCAGTAACTCCTCCAGCCTCAGCAGCATGGACCTCTCCACTTCAGGTTTGCTCCCATCTGTCCTGCTGCTGTAGATGGCCACCAGGCCCTTCATGCAGGCTGCCAAGAGCTGTGTCCTCCAGGAGTGCAGCTCCTCTGGGGCTGTGAGCACTGTGCAGATGGCATCTGCCACGGCCCAGCTGCACAGACACAGGTGGGGATTCTTAATTAATGATTTACCTTGGTCCTGCATATGCCAAAGGTGTTGTGGTGGATTCTCTGAGGAGAGGATGCTGTTACTGCTCCCATCCCTGTCACAGGGCTTCCCAGACAGACTGAGCCCTGAGGGAGGCACATGCACACACACACAGACAGAGACACACAGACACACATAGACAAACACAGACACACACACACACAGACACATAGACACAACATATACACACACACACTCACACTCTCTGCCCACCTCTCCTCACTCCACACACACTCTCACACACTCACTCTCACTCCACACACACACATTCACACACACAGACTCACACACACACACACTCTGCCCACCTGTCCTCACTCACACACACACACACTCACACTCTCTGCCCTCTCCTCACTCACACTCACTCCATACACACACTCACACACACTCACACACACTCACACTCACCCACTCACACTCTCTGCCCACCTGTCCTCACCCCCTGCTCTCTCCAGAGCAGCAGGGAGCCAGCCCATCAGGCTCTGCAGCCCCTTGCTCCCCGGAGGTGGGACCAGCTTGGCGAGGATTTGCAGTTTCAGAGAGGCCTCGTGTGCTGCTCCTGGGTCCTGAATGCTGGCACAGAGCTCCTTCCACAGGGCTTTCCTCAGGACAGGGGTGACAGCTGAGATAACTGTGGGGAGAGCAGAGGGCACGGGTTCCACTGCCTGCAGCTGTTCAACCACAACACACTGACCACCCCAAAGCAGCTCCTAACCCAGGCCCACACTCAGTTCCCAGGGAATGATGGCACAGCAGCTGCTGATCTGTTACACAGGAGTGCTCCAGAGAGGCTCACTTCTCCACCCATCCTCTGCTTCAAGCTCTTATCACTGCTTGCCCCTGTAGGCAGAGCTACAGCCCCATTTAGCCTGTTTGCTTTGCTATTGACACTTCTGGGCAATAAGAGAAATGAAATTAAAGTGATCCTGTGCTACCCAGTAGAACCCTAACTCATTGTTTTCCTGGCAGAGATTTAACACACCTGTCCATGGATACAATGCTGCTGTGGGTTTGGAAAGCTCTGGACTGCCAGCTTAGGGGGGCATGACTGTAGCCAGCCCACAGCTGGAGATTTATTTCAGATGAAATTTTTGGACTCTGCCAAAGTGAAAGCTCAGGTTCTGCAAAACCCATCTGGCCCTGGCATTGCACACTGCAGACACTCTTCTACCTGTGCCTGGGCAAAAGGTGTTTCCTCCTGTACCAAGCCAAGAGAAGCACAGTGACAGAGTTTCACATGCTCTGAGCATTAAATAAAGGCTTCAAAAGGGAAATCTGGGCAGCAGTGGCTGTAAGAGCCCTTGGCTTCAGTCTAAGAGCCAGCCCTCAGAACAGCTCCTCACCTTCAGTGCTGCAGGGGCACTTCCAAAACACTCCCTGGAGGTCACACACCTCAGCTACACCACCCTTATCTGCTGGGTAAAGACTGCACCACCCTAAGGCCAGCAGGACCTCAGGAGGGATTTGGCCTGCTCAGTCCCAGCAGGGCTCAGCCTGTGCACATCACCTGTGAACATTATCTGTGCACATTACCTGTGAACATTACCTGTGAACATCACCTGTGCACATTACCTGTGAACATTACATGTGAACATCACCTATGAACATCACCTGTGAACTTTATCTGTGCACATTACCTGTGAACATTACATGTGAACATCACCTGTGCACATTACCTGTGCACATTACCTGTGCACATTACCTGTGAACATCGCCTGTAAACTTTGCCTGTGCACATTACCTGTGCACATCACCAGTGCCATGACCTGTGAACATTACCCATGCACATCACCAGTGCCATTACCCATGCACATCACCTGTGCCATCACCTGTGAACTTGACCTGTGCACATGACCTGTGCCATACCTGTGGAAGGCCGGCTGAAGGCATGCTGCTCTCTGCACTGCAGGTACACATCAATGAGGGGCAGGAAGCTCTCCAGGTGCCTCCTGAGGTACCTCCCAGTGCCAGTGCCCAGACACCAGAGCTCAAAGTGCAGCAGGTGAGTCCTGCAGTGCTGGATGAGCAGGGCCACGATGGCCAGGGAGGTGTGAGAGCCCCGGGCCAGGCACTGAGCCTGGACCTCCACACCCACTGCGAGGGCCAGGCCCGGCTCGCTCTGCAGGGCCTGCAGGAAAACCTGCTCCAAATCTGGGCTGGCTGATGCTGACATCAGCATCCCCAGAGCTTTCATGTGCCCTGGGGACAGCAGAAACTCTCCTTGCTGGGGGTGCCTTTGGTAGCTGTCTGTAAGGAGCTTCACCAAAACCTGTCCACAGACGTTCAGCTGTTTCCCCTGCTTTGGGGATTGTTCAGATTTCTGCTCAGTCAGGCTCGTCTCAGGAAGCTGCAGCATGGTCAGAGTGATCTCCTTCAGCTGAGCTGCATCCATGTACGTGTGCAGCTCCTCCAGGGCCTGCAGCTGCTGAGACCTCCTGGCACAGCCCTGGCCTGTGCCCTGGCCCACAGCCTGCAGCTCTGCCAGGACACCTCTGGTGACAGCCTCCAGGTACCTGGACAAGCCGTGTCTGAGCTCTGCTGGGAGGCCCTGCACCATGGGGGCAGCTGTTTTCAGCAGCTGCAGCACCCCAGAACTGAGCTGAGCTGACAGGAGCTTCACAGTGACAGGGTTCAAACCAGGCTGAGGAACAGAACGCAGCTCCACGGCCAGGAACCAGCTCTGCAGGGTAGGATGTCCAAAAATCAGGGTGAGTGCATCCTCCAGGGTCTGTAACAAACACAGGAAACTGTACCAATGAAAGGATCATCACAGTGCAGGGTTAAAAACCCTCATTCATCTGCCTGCTCTCCACAGCTTGCCAATTGTAATTATTGAACATGAAACTGTCTACGAGCTGGCCAGAGGATAAAAACTATTACTGAATTACCAGCACATGAATACCATTCTCCCAACATTTATGCTGTTGTACTGGACATTCTAAACATGCCTAAGCTCATCTCCAGAGGGAGATCAAAACTGAATATTCTAGGGTTCATCAACACATTCAGAGAACAGATGAAAGAGGGGGCAAAACTCACTCCTCAAGTACATAATTTTCACCCTGGGCTGAGGGAACACATTCTTTTCTGCCAAGGTGATCTCCTTCAGGACCTCTCCTGACTGTCTGTGGGTGATGCAGCAGGGTCACATCTCCAGACAGTGGTTCTGCAGCTGCTGGATCACCTGCTTTATGTTCCCAAATTCTCCTCCAAGACCTTAAGAGCCCCTCTCTGTTCTGCAAAACTGCTCCCTAGATAATCAATCACATCCAAGTTCACTAACAGGTGTCTCTGCCTCGAGGGATTTGGTACCTTGTCATTTGAAGACACTTCTGCCATCAGAGACTGCTCATCCATGAAGAGATCTGACTCAGGCTGCTGCTGCTCCTGCCTCTGCTGCTGCTCCAGCTTCATCTGACTGCCCCGGCACAGCAAGAGGCTCAGCAGGTCCACAAAGAGGCCAAGGAGCTGAGGACCCACAGTCCTACCAACCTGTGCAACAAAGGCATCTTGGGAGTGAAGAAAAGAGGAGAATGGGAGTGGAAGGGTAATTATCCAACAGGAATAGGAGTTAACTAAGAACTGCTTAGGTTACAACCTCTTCTTGGGGAAGGAACCACTTCCCTATATAGAAACCTGATTCTAAGAGAAGTCTCAGGTTGCCAAATAAATATTGATAGATTTTCATTCATACTGTGGCATTTGGAGTTACACAGGCCAGTGAATTTTACTGTCTGGAAAGGCCTCTCAGGGAGATCCAAGAGCTGGATTAACATTTGAGTTTATTTGCACTCACACCCATCAGTGAGGTAACCCATGCAAAGTAAACCAGAATCCATAAAAGAGGAAATAAAACACTCCTCAATAATCAGCAGAACTGACATTTGTTCACAAATTAGGAGCAGTTTTGTATGTGTAGTTGCAGTTTAGGTGCTGCAGGTGCAGTTTTGGATGCTGCTGTGTAGCCTCACAGCCAAGCAGATTAAAAAGAGCTACAGAAATTCTTTAACAGCCAAGTCATTTGTACCTTCTTCCTTAAAATCACCCAAGGATAACCAGAGTAGTGCTCCAGCATTGCTCTCACCCTGCTGAAGCTCTCCACGGTGGATTTCAGGTACAGCAGCACGTGCTTCACCCCCAGCAGGAGCTGCTCAGGGGGCAGCCTGGCAGCCAAGTCCCTCAGCTTGCCCTGAACAGCCTCTTCCAGTAAGGCACTGCTCCCTCTCTCATAGGCACTCCTCAGCAGAGTGGCAAACACAGAATCCAGTGCCACAGCAGGCTCTTCACTCACCCCCTTGTGGTCTTTAAACTGTTCCAAGAGAAACAAAGCACAAGAGAACAAGAGTGATGAGCGTGAAACAGAAATCCCTTCCCTGTGGGATGAGCTCTGAGCTATCCCGGGCTGAGGCTGCAGGAGCTCAGGTGTGCAGAGCCTGGGGCAGAGCTGTCCTGCAGGGTCCCAGGGCAGCCTGCTGAGGTGTGGGGTCACTGCTGAACTGAGAACCCTGCCCAAAGCCAGGGGCTGTGACCCTGCACCCACCCAGGGCAACTGCAGGAACACAGGGCAGAGCATGCACCAGGCTCTGCTGGGCCTGTGAGCAGTCTGAGCATGGCCCTGAGCCCTGGCACCACCTCCCAAACACCACAAACACCAAACACCTCTTGTGGCAGCAGAGAAAAGCCCTGGAGCAAACCTGTGTCCCAATGTGATCAACAAGAAATGCAGAATTATAAATGAACAGCAATAAAAATGCTGTTTCTGATGGAAATGTAACCTCTACAAATGGTGAAGGTTTTATAGGAATAGTGGCTCAAGATTTCAGTGACTTCAGGTATCCCATACCACAGGCTCCTGGGATTGCTTGGGTATCCAGAGTTTGTAGTACTGGTTAAACTGGCAGAGCTGAGGATACTTAGACACTTCCAGGGACTTGAGATCCTTGTCATAGAGCTGGAACATCAAACACAGAGCAAGGGGCTCCCTCTGAGAGTGCAGGAGGTCAGTGAACACAGCAACAAGGTACTCCACAATGTGAGCTCCTGGAAAAGCAAAAAGAAACTGCTGACATGAGCACAGACAATGGGGCAACAACCCTCCTTACTGTGGGGCTTGGCTCAAAGCATCACACAGGAAAGCACTGAGAAAGATCAAAAAGTGTTTGCAGTGACCAGACAAGTGTTCCTGACCACTGGGGTACCTCAGAAATCCTCCCCACATGAGCTCTTGCTGAAGCAAACACTCCACCTTCCCTGTGCTGTGCTAAACATTGCTGTCTGTAACAGCAGGAGACCCCTGCCAACACCACCTGAGAGAAAAACTGATTTGTACAGGGGCACACAGCCCAGTTAATGTGTGCAAGTCAAACTGAATTCTCTTTCAGAACTGGCACTCTCAGCACAGCCCAGTTAATGTGTGCAAGTCAAACAGAATTCTCCTTCAGAACTGGCACTCTCAGCACAGCCCAGTTACCATCTACAAGTTAAACAGAATTGCCTTTCAGAACTGGCACTCTCAGCACACCCCAGTTAACATCTACAGTTAAACAGAATTCCCTTTCAGAACTGGCACTCTCAGCACAGCCCAGTTACCATCTACAGTTAAACAGAATTCCCTTTCAGAAGTGGCACTCTCAGCACAGCCCAGGTGCTGCCTGACTGCCAAGCACACCCAGAGGACTCAGTGAGGAGCTGTGGGGTTGGCTCCAAGGCAAATCCTGCTCCAAGACCACCTGAAGCCCTGGTGATTTCAAGGCTTTCCTCAAAAGGGTGGTACTGCAAACTTGGCAGTATTTGCCACCAGAGCTTCAATTGTCAAGTTTTCTTTGGGAAAGCTCCATTTCCCACTGAGCACTGCAGGGCTCTCCCCCTGACCTCAGGAGGAGCTGCCCAAGCCATGGGAACCCCCTCCCCTCCTGAGCTCCCTCTGTCCCCAAAGCACTGCCACTGTCACTGAGGCCAGGCCAAGGTGTCCCTGCAGGGACTGAGCCTCCTCCCTCCAGGGCCAGGGAGAGGGGCACAGGCACCTCCAGAGCCTCAGAGCCTCTCCTGAGCACCTGCACCAGCAACCTGCACCTCCTTCTGCCTGAGGGGAACATAATGAAATGTCATTAAATTATCAACGGTAAAAAATTATTTTAAATGGGTAAAAATGACACCACTTTCACTACACTGGGAGAAATGACACATAAAACAAAAAAAATCTGTACCTGTTCCATCTCCAGACTGAAGCAACAGCATATTCCTGGCCTCTAATGCAGCAGGGACAACAGCACTGAAGGGAAAGGTTTGGATAATCATGTCTTCATTTAAAGAGAACCCAATTTCTTCATCAAAATCATCAGTGCCCTCGATCAGAACATCCACCATATCCAGGACATCTAGCAAGTGAAGGAAAAATGTAAGCAGAGTAAAAAAACAACAGAGGTAGAATGCAACACTCCAGGAACACAAGGGATTTTCTTAGTTCCACCAAAAAAAAAAAAAAAGAAATAAAAAGAGAAAAAAAAAAGAAGAAAAAAGCCACATTTGTCAGGCAATACCAGGTTAAGTGCAACACAAAAATCACAGCTGGGCTTCACTCTGCCTTTCAATGCTGCTGTCCAGCACAGGGTGCCAGAGCAGCTGTGGCTGCCCCTGGATCCCTGGCAGTGCCCAAAGCCAGGCTGGATGGATGGATGGGGCTTTCTGCATCCTGGGCTACTGAAAAGTGTCCCTGGCAATGGCAGGGGCTGGAGCTGGATGAGTTCAAAAGGTCCCTTCCCACCCAAACCACCCTGGGATTCCATGGTTCTGTGAACAGCCCCAGGCAGAAGGACTAAATTTCCATTTGAGTTTGAAAATGCTGCTCTAAGAGCATGAAGAGAGGTTTCAAATACTGTTAAAGTGGCACAACCACATCAAAAATTACATTTGGGGGCAAAGTGGGAACTTTGCAATTCCAACCTCTGATACCAAGCACACACAGAGGGCTGGATCCTGGAGGATTCTGTGACAGGATTTCTACAGTTATCCATCCCCAGTTTGCTGCTGAGGGATAGAAAATGCATCCCCAGGCCATGGAATTGTGCTGTTGAGGGGTTCCACATACCATCAATGTGAGACACAGGGATGCTGATGCTGTCAGAGTCCTGTTTGAGCACGGAGAGCTGCAGCAGGCTGGCCTCCTGCACCACGTCTGCTGCCCTGTCTGTGTAGGGATAGGGCTTTGCCACCAGCTTCAGCAGGACCTGCCAGCACAGGGGGACAGGGCAGTGAGGGCCCTGGCTGGCAGGGGAACCACCTGTGCCCAAGGAAGAACCTGTGCTGAAAGGGGGCGGAGCTGGGCAGGTCTTAGGAGGACAACTTCCATCTTACTGCTGCAGGATTCTGTCTATGGCTCCTGCTCTACAGGGGACACTGATGGAGTAAATGAAAGCCCACTGCAATTCTGGCACCCAGATTGTCACCACAGACTGAGTCCCTGGGGAGACTGCACTGGACAATGATGGAATAAATGAAAGACCACTGCAATTCTGGCACCCAGACTGCCACCACAGACTGAGTCCCTGGGGAGACTGCACTGGACACTGATGGAGTAAATGAAAGCCCACTGCAGTTTGGCACCCAGACTGCCACCACAGACTGCAATTTTGGCATCCAGATTGCCACCACAGACTGCAATTTTGGCATCCAGATTGCCACCACAGACTGCAATTTTGGCACCCAGATTGCCACCAGAGACTGAGTCCCCATGAGACTGCAGTGGAAGTGAAGCACTGGGCGTGCAGCATCCTGCAGAGTAAACAGCAAGTGTCAGCTTTCCCTGTCCAAGATCACAATTTACTGAGCTCTGCTCACTTTGGCACCTGAAGAGGAGACAGAAGTTGTCCACACACAGAGCACCCTCCCCTCACACCAGCAGTGCTGTTGTAACAATGATGGTTTTGGATTCCATTTCCCCATAACCATTTTGCTGTCCCTCAAGAACGATGCACCTCTGTATGAAGAATCCCAGCCAAAGCTTTTCTCAAAACTCCCTGCTCTTTGACAGGTCCCTCAACAACAGCAACAAAATCTCATGTTTCAACTAACACTGGTCTTTGCATTGTTTATCCAGCTGATTTGAACACTGTTACCCTTTCCAAAAACTGAATCACTGCTTCCTTCTGGTCCTCTTTTGTGTTATCCAAGTGTTCCAGCCAAAGGGAGAGTTCCTTCCACGTGTACTCAAACACTCCACTGTCACGTAAAACCTGTCAGGAAACAAAGGGGGAGGAGTGTAAATAAACCTCAAAACACCTAAAGCACAGAACCCCAAGAGACACAGATCTTTCTGAAGAGTAACTTCATGATTCCCTCTGGGGAAAGAAGAGCAGCTGATGAAAAGCAGCATCTGTCACTCTCCTCACCCCCCAGTTCCAGAGGGCTTGTTCCCTCTCACCAGGGGGACTTTGCTGCACAGTGCACAATAAAAATCTTACTTTATGATTTTTGGAAAGCAGGTTAGACTGCCTTCAGAGAGTTGTACATCTTTAGATCACCACAGGCAGGAAAAAAAGCACCTTAAAAGTACCCTGTAGGGCAGATTTAGAAAACTGCTGATCTAAGATAAAGGAAAATCATTGCTAAATTAACCCTAAATCAGGCTGCCTGTACACAAACCAATTAAGCAGATGGATACACAGTCAGGTAAATGAGCAGAGGTTGTGCCCACAGCAAGGGCCAGAGACAAGTGCAGGTTGTGGGGTGGTGAGGCAGACCCAGATGCACCACAAGCAGAGAAAGGCTCTGACACATCTGGAAATTCCCCACTTTCCTCTCTCCACACTCAGGCCCTGACCCCAGGCACCCAAACCTGCTGAGCCTGTGCTGCAGCTCTGGGAGCAGCAAAGGAGCAGGAAAGGAGCAGGGAGGAGAGGAGGGCACTGAAGAGGCACCATGGTCACACTCCCTGCCAACAAGAGGAAGCCTTGCCCAGCTCCTGACTGGCACCACCCTGCACAGGATCAGCCTGGGCCTGTGCTCCTCTCCACACACAGAACAAATGCAGCCAGCACAGCCATCTGTTCTGTATTTACTGTGTGCACAACACCAGCAATTCTAAAAATAACTGCTGCTTACATCAGTCTGACAGGGTAATTCATTTAAATGAAGAAGAATGAAGGGAAAAGGATTCATTTTAATGTAACTGACTATTTCTGGCAGTCCTGAAATAGAAAGCACTTGCAGCTCTCACAGAAACAGCAGGAACAGAATGTGAAATCTAAAAACAATCCTTCAGTTACATGGCCCTGCACAGAAAAATCAGTCCTGACCATCTATTCTATTCTTAGCAGCCTCTCTGCTGCCACAGCTGCCCTGACTCCCCTGTCCCTGCACTCCCTGCAGAGGAAAGGCAGGGGACTGCAGTGCAGAGTGCACACAAGAACAAGGAGGGCAGCCCATGCTCCCACCTGGCCAAGGACATCCCAGCCCAGCAGGAAAACAGCACATTTTGGGCAGGTTTTGTTCACACATTCATGACTGGGACACCAAGAGAACCTGCCTGCCTTAAACCCTGCAAGGGCCAAGGGCAGCACAACCCCAGCTCAACCTGAGCTTGGGTCTGGGGCACTGAACACTGCAGTGGCCTCTGACTGCAGTAAATGCAAAGATTAGTGCCCAAAGCTGGGCACAAACTGTGTGCCAGGAACACAGACTGTGTGCCATGCACACAAACTGTGTGCATGAACACAAACTGGTGTGCCATGAACACAAACTGTGTGCCATGAACACAAACTGTGTGCATGAACACAAACTGTGTGCCATGAACACAAACTGTGTGCCATGAACACAAACTGTGTGCATGAACACAAACTGTGTGCATGAACACAAACTGTGTGCATGAACACAAACTGTGTGCATGAACACAAACTGTGTGCCATGAACACAAACTGTGTGCCATGAACACAAACTGTGTGCCATGAACACAAACCGTGTGCCATGAACACAAACTGTGTGCATGAACACAAACTGTGCCAGGAACACAAACTGTGCATGAACACAAACTGTGTGCCATGAACACAAACTGTGTGCCATGAACACAAACTGTGCCATGAACACAAACTGTGTGCATGAACACAAACTGTGTGCATGAACACAAACTGGTGTGCATGAACACAAACTGTGCCAGGAACACAAACTGTGCATGAACACAAACTGTGTGCATGAACACAAACTGTGTGCATGAACACAAACTGTGTGCATGAACACAAACTGTGTGCATGAACACAAACTGTGTGCCATGAACACAAACTGTGTGCCATGAACACAAACTGTGTGCATGAACACAAACTGTGTGCATGAACACAAACTGGTGTGCATGAACACAAACTGTGCCAGGAACACAAACTGTGCATGAACACAAACTGTGTGCCATGAACACAAACTGTGTGCCATGAACACAAACTGTGTGCCATGCACACAAACTGTGTGCATGAACACAAACTGTGCCATGCACACAAACTGTGTGCCATGAACACAAACTGTGTGCCATGAACACAAACTGGTGTGCATGAACACAAACTGGTGTGCATGAACACAAACTGTGTGCATGAACACAAACTGTGTGCATGAACACAAACTGTGCCATGAACACAAACTGTGTGCCATGAACACAAACTGTGTGCCATGAACACAAACTGTGTGCCATGAACACAAACTGTGTGCATGAACACAAACTGTGTGCCATGAACACAGACTGGTGTGCATGAACACAAACTGTGTGCATGAACACAAACTGTGTGCATGAACACAAACTGTGTGCCATGAACACAAACTGTGTGCATGAACACAAACTGTGTGCCATGAACACAAACTGTGTGCCATGAACACAAACTGTGTGCATGAACACAAACTGTGTGCATGAACACAAACTGTGTGCATGAACACAAACTGTGTGCATGAACACAAACTGTGTGCATGAAGAGCCCTTGTAGGGCAGCACAGGCTCCTGCATCCCCTCTGGCCAGGACAGCTGGGCTGGGTTATTCCCAACACAAACCTCTACCCCTGCTCAGAGAACTAAGGATGCTCTCTTTTAACAAGGTGCTAAAAACAACAGCCTCTGGGGTCTGGGGACTTGCAGTTGACCAGGTTCCTGAAAAGTCAAATAGCTAATTTAAATGTACAGAAGGGGATTTTAATGAATTTTTAAGACAAAAAGTACTCCTGGCAGCAAAGCTTGTATCAGACAGCAGCAGAGAGGATCATTCTGCAGGGCCAGACCAAACCATCCAAGGCTTATGCAAGGCTGGAGCACAGACTAAATAAACAATGATGAAGCACAGATTAAATAAACAAACAATGATAAAAAATAAAATTCAAAAGTAATCTCTTCTTGATCAATGTCAAGACCTTTGCAGGCACAAACCACATTAATTTATTCAGCCTAGGGAGGGTGGGCAAACATTAAAGACATTTTCCTTACTCTTTCATCAACTGCTGCAGGAAGTCAGTTCACAGCATTTATTTCTATAAAAGATTTTGTTAATAGCCAATTATCTCACAGCAAATTCCAGCAACAGTCACAAGAAACAGGAAAGGAGACTCTGCTGAGCACACAACCATGCAGTAAAGATATCTGCTCTAAGAAAAAACTTTACAACCCTGAAATTTCAGAGCAGTGGGATATAGTGGATATCCTGATATTTCAATTCAAATGCTCACCTTGATGATTAACTGCTTGGTGGAAAACTTCAGATGAGAATGGGTACTTGTAACAAACATTTTCATCAGTAAATAGAAGACTGATTTTTCACCAGATATCTTCTCTGTCTCAGACAAGTCCTGCAAGAAAAGTATATTAAAATTCCTCTATGTTGCACTGAGACTGATGTGTAAGGTAAGTCTGGTATTTTACAGACCTGCCCAAAAGTCCCAAGGCCAGAAAGGAATGGGATGATTTACTTTACTGTGCATTTCAGGAGCCAGGATCATTGTACTCACCTGTAAATGCTTTCCTGGCAAGGGGAGAAGACAGTACCAACAGAAACCCCAACTGCTGCAAGGGCCCAAGACAAAGCCACCCCCCCTCATCAACCATATTTTATTCCCCAATCATATTTTACTCCCCAATCATATTTTATTCCCCAATCATTCCATGTCTATCCCTGTTGCACCCCTGTGGGTGTCTCTCCTCAAAGCCACTCCTTCCTCCTGACATGATAAGCCAACTCTGGACAGAGCTCTTCTTTTAGCAGTGAAAAAGAGAGCTGGGGCCCTGATAGCTTCCACTGATTCTGGGGAGCATTAAAACCGTTGGAATTTCCTTGGGAAGGGGGGGATGGCTGCCATCAGTGGCTCATTTAAGGGCAATCCAGCCCACTGTGACTCCTGCTCCTCTCAGACACACAGAGCTCCTGGAACCTTCTCCTGGGCTCAGCAGGGAGGCAAAAATGCTGTCCCATAAAAACCCTTCAGATCAGAGGGGATCCTTCACCTCTGCTAGGAATGTAACTCCTGCTGGCTCTACAAGGGTCACCTCCTAAAATGACTGGGCTAATGTAAAACTAGGCAATGCCAGATGGGAAGATTTGAGCACAACAGACCCAGGAAATACAAATTTGCATTGGTCTCTTACCTGTACTTTGAACCAGGCAAATTTATTGGCAGGAAGTTCCAAAGCCACCTTCAGGATGTGGTGCTGCAGGAGAGGAGGGACCTCCTCCCTCAGGCCCCTTTCAGTGACTATACCTGAGGGGTGAAAAGGAAACCAGCTTCAGCTTGGTGCAGCTTCTGCAACCTCCCAATACTCCAGTGCCAGGGTTGGAACACAGGGGAGACAGGCTGGCAACTCCAGACTCCACATCCTGGATCCCCACTGCAGCCAAGGCTGGCCAGCCCAAGGTGGGAATCCTCAGAGGAGAAAAGCAAACATCCCCTTCTGCTGAGGGCTGTGTCACAGCCAGAGAAAACAAAAACACAAATAGCCATCACAAACCTTTTATCAGCTTGCTGAAATCAAAGTTGCTCTGTGCCACCATGTGGGGCACAACCTTCTGATACAGACAGATGACCTGAAGCAGTGCAGCTTTCAGAAGCAGGGTCTCAGCATCATCTGAAGCTAAACAAAAGGTTTCCATCATTAGTTCCTTCTCCTTTCATAGCCAGAGTGCACAGTGCCACACCTCCCTTAGCCAGCAGAATTAATAACTGTATTTCCAGCAGGCTTGCCTAGGAAATGACCTGCTATCCTCCCAACAAGAATGAGAAAAACACCCGTGGGATCTCCAGTTCCATTCCAAAACTAAATCTGCTTATTCAGTGCTTAGACTGAGAGCTGCCATTTCTAATTGACTCAGAAGTGCTCACACATACAGAACACACCCTGAGCATCTGAATGCTCCCTGTAGGAATCCCACACATCCCACTGCTGTTCAAGGCTGAACAACAGGAAAAAGTGAAGGAAAGGATGTGGCCATGCTGCTGATTTCTGGGGACTCTACTTTGAGCCAATGTCAGTTTGGTGCAAATTTACTATTTTAGTTCAAAACTTTTTTCTTTCCCTTTCCTCTTTCAAAGTAATACTTCCTCAGTGTAAGCTCCTGGCAAGAGGCACACAGCAAATACCTGTATGAGAGAAGCACCAACAGCACTTAAGGCAGCTGCTCACTTCCTAGGAAAAGCCATCTCAGGTTTCAGCTGTAACACCAGGAGCCACAAAAGCTGCTTGTTATCCAGCCATTAACGAAAGCAGGTAAAGAACATGGGCCAAAACCTAAACTCCCAACTTCTCCCTGTTTACTTGGTTTCCCTCAGTTAGGAAGAACAGGATGAATGCCATGGATAAACTTTGTTTGCCTGGCTCTCAGCTCTCATTAGGAAAGAACTCTCAGTGACCACAATGCAAATGTGGTCACACCAAGAGCACTCCAGCATCAGGAAACACTCTGAGCACCCACACAGGCTGCCCAAAGGGGTTCTGCAGTCCCATCCTTGGGGATGTTCAGGGGCTGTGTCAATGGGGGCCTGGGGCACAGGTTCAGGCCCAAAGGGGTTCTGCAGTCCCATCCTTGGGGATGTTCAGGGGCTGTGTCAATGGGGGCCTGGGGAACAGGTTTAGGCAGAGGAATCAGCCAAGAGGATTTACAGAGATCCCTCCAACCCCAACCACCCTGTGATCCTGGGACAGCCAAGTCAAACTGCTGCACCTTCAGGCAGCAGGGGCAGCCTCTGTGCTGAACTGTGCTCTCAGGCACTCCTAAAGGCCTGAAGGACTGAACAAAGCAAAGGTGAGCAGAAAATACAAGTGAGATCTGGATTCTGCTGAAGTGAAGGGTGGGATGAGGGTTTCACATCCCTCATTCCCACACAGAGAAGCTCTAACTCCACCTGCTTTGCCTACCATGGTGTTCAGCATCCTCTGTCTCAGTCATTGCCTTCACAGTGGAGACATCACCCTCCTTCTTCTCTGCTGGGCCACTGCTGTGTCCTCTCTCTTGCTTCAGAAGGGACTGCCACACAGCCACTATGCTGGTCATGTCTGGTAAAACCTAAAAGCAAAAAGGGGAAATTGCACAGCTCTCAGTGCCACACAGCCACTATGCTGTCAGGTCTGGTAAAACCTAAAAGCAAACAGGGTAAATTGCACAGCTCTCCTTTGTGGAGCTCCTGTGATAAATACATCCCCAAACACCCAAGAGGAAGATCTGCAGCTCTTCACAAAGGTTGGAACTGACCTTGTGTGCAATCAGAGAATGCCCTCACATCAAGCACTGCACTGCCACTCCTGCCTAGTGTAAGTACTGGCAACAATATTTTACTGAAAAGGCTTCCTGGGAAAAATTTGTTTGGTTCTTCTTCCTCATGGCATATTTTCAACTTGAGTGCTCTCCTGTCCATAACTTGTGAGTAACCTCTGCTGGCTGCACTGACTTGAACCAGGAGAAGAACTTGCCTCCTGCTCCTGGAAATCACTTGCAGCCCCAGAGCCATGAATGCTGCAGACCTGTCTCCCCAGAACTGCAGCTGCATTCCCATCAGACACGTGTCAGAAGGGCAGGCTCCTCCCTCCCCTGTACCCCACAGCCTCCCCAGTCCCATGCCCTGGCTCTCAGCTGCATCACCCCAGACCAAGCACAGGGACAGCAGGGCTCTGCTGCAATTGTCTCTCCCTACCTTGCTGAGAGCTTCTCTGTAGAGCTGCACAAACTCCTGCCCTGCAGGCAGTGTGCAGACCTGGGAGCCCTGCCAGGCTTCCTCAGACAAGCAGTGCTCAATGTTCCTCAGGGCTCTCCTCAGCACCATGGACACCAGGGACAGGATGCTCTGCTTCACCTCCGTGCTGGGCAGCTAAAGAGGGAAGTGCAGTCATGACATTGCAGTGATTCCTGCTGGAAATGCAGTCATGACATTTCAGTGATTCCTGCTGGGAAGTGCATTCATGACATTTCAGTGATTCCTGCTGGGAAGTGCAGTCATGACATTGCAGTGATTCCTGCTGGAAATGCAGTCATGACATTTCAGTGATTCCTGCTGGGAAGTGCAGTCATGACATTTCAGTGATTCCTGCTGGAAATGCAGTCATGACATTGCAGTGATTCCTGCTGGGAAGTGCATTCATGACATTTCAGTGATTCCTGCTGGAAATGCAGTCATGACATTTCAGTGATTCCTGCTGGAAATGCAGTCATGACATTGCAGTGATTCCTGCTATGCTGTGCACAGAACCCATACTCTGAATGTGTGTTTAAACTGCTCACTGCAGCAATTATTTCCTAGATCTTAGCTAGCAGTAAAGAATCCAAGGGTTTTCAGGTTCCCAGCCTAAAACACAGTGGACAGTGGCAGAACTGGTGCTTGTGAAAGGCACCTGCAATCAATATCTGTGATTCTAATCCATTCTCCAGTGCTTCACCAAGCCAGATCAATGCTGAGGCAGGCAATATAAACCACAGGTAATCAACCACCTTAAGAAACTTCTGGAATGAGCACACACTAAATGAAACAGAACAAACTAGGACAGCAGAGTCACTGAAATACCACAACTGCTCTTACATTCAACCCTTGGGTGAGCATGGTTCTACTGCACACTGCAGGGACTGTTGTCACCATCACCATGGACAGCAGTCTGGGAAGAGGAATAAATTCTGAACTCTTCAAAGCACTGGAGATCTCTGGTTGAGCCTCGTAGATCTGAAAGAAAAGAACCAAAAGTTTAAGCCCACTGATACAGGTCTGGAGATGACAGCTTCTTCTGGGGAGCATTTTACAGAAGGATTTTGACTTGTTGGAAGTAATGGCAACATTAAATGTCAATTTTTATGCAAAAATGCTACAGAGCATCCTCCAGACTGCTACTCAACTAAATGGACCCCCTGTATACAACCAGCATCCCTGCTAAAGGCCATCCCTTTTAAGAGATTCCAGATCCTACTTGCCCATTTCAGGCTAAACAAAGAGGCAGTGGAGCACTCACAAAGGACAAAGGTTTTTCTAGTTGAGCTTTGATGTTGCTGCATCTCAAATATATGTCCCTGACGTGATGTTTTCCACTGTTTCTTACACCAATTCCTTTTATACCAGTTTAGTTTGAATGTTTACAGAGCCCCCTGCTCTGAGCATGGCTTTTCAGCACCACCCACACTCTCACCTTCCTGAGTAACCTCATGTTGTCCATCCAAGCAGACTTCACTCTAGGAACAAAGGAATACTGGCTCTCCTTGAAGTATCTGTTCAATAAATCTGGGCACACTTTGAGAATATTCACCACGAGATCAGCAACCATTTCATCTTCTGTTGCAGTTTTTAAACCAAGCAGGAAGTGCAGAAGTACCACATTTCCTCCCCTGTTGAAGACAAAAAAAACTATTTTGAATAAGAAATCCTAATTTTGATACTTTATATGGGATGTGAACTCTGCAGTTTCTCTAACTGTTAACTGCAGGGAAGATCTCTCACCCTCCTGGCACCATTTCTGAGTTGATACTCAAAGTAGTAAGAAATGAATGTACTCCACACTTTCTGCATGGCAAGCAGGGAATGAACACCCCACATTTCAGGGCAGACACCATAACTGGTGAGGTCTCTGCTTCCAGCACAGAATCCCAGTCCAACCCCAGCTGCCCAGAGACTTACTTGCCACAAGTTCCCAGGCTTGGGTCATGGAAGGTTATGCCATGTTTCAGAGAGCAGCACAGGTCCATCAAGAAGCTGTGCACAAGCTCTCTCACCACTGCTTTGCCCACCTCCTCAGAACCTTGAGGCACCTGTAAGAACCAAAAGGGAGCAAAAGAGGCACGTGAGATTTGGCATCACAGGTATCAGCCTCACTCTACATTTCATATGGATCCTCTCAGAGAAATACTAAAACAAAGTTTGGCTTCTGTTCAGATGAAAAGGAGAAACTTCAGGACTTGAAGGTCCCCTTTAACCCAAACCATTCTGTGATTCTACAATTCCATTAACCTCCTAAATCCAGAACAACTCCAGATGCCTATGGATGAGAAGACTCCTGACAACTGTGGCTGGGAAATCATGGCTCATCTGACTTACAGGGCCTGCCAGGAGCTGCAGAACTTACAGTGACCCAGAACTGAAATGGATGCCTATGAATGGGGCCAGGGGCTTGCACAGCTCCAAGCAGGCACCTCCTACACACATCTCCTCCAAAGGGTGTTTACAGCACACCAGCAGGGCACTGGCAGGGTCATAAGCAGGTGGTAGAGAGGGCACACATAAAGGTGAAACATCTGTAGCAAAAACCCAGAAAGAAGCAGCAGAAATTTGGGGGTTCTTTTTAAATAGGCTCAGTAGATTCCTCTTTTTGAGCTCATCAGGCTCAAGCAACTGGGAGCTGCTTCAAAAGCTGGGGCTGCAAGAGGAGGGGAAATAAAGGCAGCACAAGGACTGAGAGTAACAAGAAATCAATGGGCAGACCTTGAAGTCCTCAGGGCTGACATCAGTAATGCCATTCCAGCGGTACAGAGAGGAGATGTGCAGCAACACTTCTGCAGTGAAGAAACGAACCTTCTGTGTCTTGCTGATGTTTTTGTTGTGAACCACCTGAAAACGAGGAAAATGCAAACTCTAGTTATTGCAAGTTGTCACAGAATCATGGCAAAACAGCACCACACCTCATTCCTCTGGTACACCCAGAGCTGGCTCTCCTCACCCAGCACAAAGGCTCTGCCTGTCCTGCCAACACCTCTGTCACTGCTCCTGCTCCAGCCCCTGCACACCCTGCACCTGCCCCTGCACACCCTGCACACCCTGCTCCAGCCCCTGCACACCCTGCACCTGCCCCTCCACCCCCTGCACACCCTGCTCCAGCCCCTGCACACCCTGCACACCCTGCACCTGCCCCTGCACACCCTGCACACCCTGCTCCAGCCCCTGCACACCCTGCACACCCTGCTCCAGCCCCTGCACACCCTGCTCCAGCCCCTGCACACCCTGCTCCTGCCCCTGCACACCCTGCCCCTGCTGCACAGGACTGATGCTCATGTTAAATACACAGATCATGTTCACAGCATCACAGCCACAGCAGAACCAGGGGAGCCTGGCTGCAGACACAGTGAAGCCTACTGCAAATGAAGTTTGAACGAAAGGGAAGGAAGTTTCTCAGCAGTTTTTCTGCTGTGCTTTGCAGCTGGCATTGTTGTAATTCCCATTTTTCCTGCTAAGTTGGAAGAGTCATACAGTGTGCTGGGGTCCACCAACAACACAACAGCTCATGAGGTAGGATTCCCACACAGGGAAAGCTTCATTTGAAAAACAAAGCTCCAAGGAGAGTTATTTTACATTTAAATGACAGCTTTTTTATTCTTTTTCATGTTATTGCAACAGCAAAATGAAAGAACATTTTTGGCTTTAATTGGTCAGTTGAGAAAAGCCCAAGTCTGAGGCAGCCTCCTATGGCTACACTCTAAATTTGAAACTATGTTTTTCTTCATTCTCTCAACTGTTCATGCAACAGCTTATGCAACATTGCTACAGCAGCTCAGAGCAGAGATTAAAAAGTCACAGATTGTGGAGCTAAAAACATTTTAAAATAAATAAATACATCTCAGGTGCAGCTGCTCCACAGGCAACAAGAGCACCCCACGAACGAGGCAGGGCCATGCTCAGAAGGTGACAGAGCACAGGAAGAGCCACCACTAAACCAACTCTCACACCTTTCAGCAATTCCTGCCCCCTGCCCTCAGCCCTGACACAGCAATACAGCCAAGCCACCAACCTCCAGCACACACCACCAGTCACACACTGCAGCAGCACAAGCACTGAACACTGTGAGCAATCACTGCACAACTGCCTTCAGCAGCCAGGAAAACACAAAACATCAGACAGCACAGCTCCAAGGGTTTATCCTACCTTAGCTGTCAGTGTGGAAAGCAGCAGATTGACAGTAGAAACTCTGTCTTCCTTTATTTCAGAGCGAAGAATAGCTGGAATGAAATCTAAGAGGACATTTCAAACGTTAAGTCAAAATGTGAAAGCTCTTTTCACACTAAAATACTTCAGGGAATTCATCCCCACTCCTCTTCCATGTCACATCATTTACCCTGCTGTTTTATTCCAGGGTGAACCAAAGGCAGCAGAGTTCAGAAGGATGATGTGACATAGTCAGTGACCATGGTTATGAGCAAGTGATGCTGCCAAACCACCTCTCATCCTGACTGAGTAACACTGCTCCAGCACTTGTCAACTTTAAACACATTTTGGGCCCTGAAACGCCACACTAAATTCAAGTAATGCCATACTCCTCCCCTTGAAGCACCTGCAACTGTTTCACTGAGTGATTCTCAGGCGTTGGGAGGTTCCATCTCCAGTTACATCCATCCCCTCCTGGCTCAGCAGTGCACCCAAGGTGACAGAGGCTCAGTTCACAGAGAGCCTGGGGCTCCTGCAGGGCACTGGAAGCCACCTGTCCTGCCTGGGCCGAGGTGTGCCAGCCCAGCCTGGGAGAACTGAGCCACTGCCAGCACCTCAAGGCAGCCAGCAGCCCTGGGGTGCCAGAGCACGAGCAGCCAAGCACTGCAGGCAGCTCCCAGCCCCTGCCATTCCCTGCCATTCCCTGCTGCCAGCTACTGGTTAAGGGCTTTTTTAAATCAGTATTTCTAGATCCCTTCTGAATTGTCTCAGAGCTTCTCCAAGGGTCACAATTCACAGGGCAGAAAGGCAACTGAAGTACACCCTTTTCAAAAGAAAATGAATGCAACATATCCACTCTTACTGTCCTATGAGCAAGGATGGAAGCCATGAAGTTTTTTTGTTTATTGTCTCTAAAACCTCAAAGTTTTCTATTAGCTATCAGATGTACGGGTTTTTTTATCTGTGTCACAAAAGACTTTATTTCTGCAAAGTTTTAGCAGATAGCATATTGTTCTCAAGCAGGACAGGCTTATTTACTGCACTACCAAAGAAGTTTAAAGCTTTTCAGATAATAAGGTTAAAAATATATATTTTGCTTCTTATTAGTGCTCTCTACCTGGTTCACATTTTTAATTAGGTCATATTTATTATCACCTATAAATGACTGTGCCTTTAAAACAAAAAGTTATGAAGTACCTTTCAGTTCCAGCACCTGTGCCAGGATTGCATTGTCCCCAGCAATGAGAAAGGAGAGAGCAAACTGAATGTAGGCCATGCGGACATCGGGTCTGCCCTGCAAACACACAAACATAAAATTACAAAATGTTGTTAGCACACAGATTGTACCCAACTGCAGAACTGACACTGCAACTGCTGATTATCCCTAGAAGTGCCATACATGGGTGAATGAAATAATTTCTATAAAAATGTTACATGAAGCTACAGACATACATTTACATGCAATACATCCACAGAGTGTTCAGCTAAAAAACATATGCACTGAACAGATCACTTTCACATAAAAAGGAAAATGTACTGGTTCCTGTGCTTCTCAACTCTCAATGGATGAGACCAGGCCAGAAATTTAAATAAAAAGGAACCACTAGCAGCCATTCTATGCCAAACCCTGTATCACTGAACGTCCTCAGCTGTGCACAGAAATGCCCATGAAAAGGGAGAATATAAAACTGCCAACCCAGGCACAGTGGGAGCAGTGAGAGCTGACCTGTAACAGCACCACAGGGTATGAACATTGAATCAAGATGGTTTCAGTTGGAAGGGATCTTCAGGATCACCTCCCTGCACGTCCTGCCATGGGCAGAGACACCTTGCACTGCCCCAGGCCCTGCTGCTCCCAGCCCTGCCCTGCCTGGCCCTGGACACCTCAGGGATGGGGCAGTTCCCTCCCTGGGCAGCCTGTGCAGGACATCCCAGCACCCCCACAGCCCGGGATCCCCCAACATCCAGGGTAAATGCACCTCCCCAAAGAGCCACCCCTTGTCCCACCACTGCATCCCTGACAGAGCCCCACCATCATTCACAGCTGTTTCAAACCTGCTGTGCAAAATTAAGCTGCATGGAAAGGAGCCTGAAAGAAGATTTTAAGTAAGCAAAAGAAAAGGCAGCAGGGACTCACCAAAGGCTGAAAGATGAAACAGAGAAACAAACGAGATTTAGCTGTAAGCTTTGGGCCTATTAAGTTAAAATCTCCCCTCTGACAAGCAGCTGTGACAATTTCACTGAAAGCTGTACAGGACTGAGACCTTTTGGATGCCAGACTCCTTGTAACTTACTCACACACTGAAGCAGCCCGGGGTCAAAAGACTGGCCCCAAGCATTTCCAATCAAATGGAGGTACTCCTGCAGACAACTCCTGCAGTGAGGTCAAAATCCACGGAATCTGACAATTCTGGGGCTATAAAAGGTGGTTTCAGGTAAAAACGGATATGTTTGGGTTTTTGCCTTCCACTTGACTGCTTTATAAAGAACAAGTCTGAATTTTCATCTCAGATGGCACAAACCCAACACAAACGTACACATTTCCTCTGCAAGTAATCTTTAAAATCCAGAAACAGTACGTCAACATTGCATACAATTCTGGACCTATTATACACTTGCATTTGGAATGACACAATTATTCTTGTTCTAAGGCACTGGTTTGGGTCAATCCTGACTATTTTTAGCAAACAGGGAGGGAACAAGAGATAGTTTATTGTGGAAAAAGAGGAGTGACTTTTTCTCTCCACTCACATATTCTTCTTAAGGATTTCCAGATAAAGATTATTTAGAACTCTTGTTTATGTTTTCAAATGCAATTAGTCTGTATAACAATTGGGCAATATCCCCTCTCCAACTCCCATTTATTTCAGTGGGACCAAACTGCAGAAGAAAATCTAGTTTTCAGAAGTTTACTATCACTTTCACTCTGCTTCAGCCATTGGAAGGGCAGTTCACAGAAACTGTACATTTCTATTTCTCCACAGCTGGTTAGAAACACACGAGGCATTTCCACGTGTCCAGCTGGGCACAATCAAGGACTTCAGCCTGACAGAAGACAGGAAGGGAGAGTTCAGCCCTTGCAGATGAAAATGCAGCAAACATTGGACACAGCTTTGTGCTGCACAGATAGCCCAAAGGCTGGGGGAGCCCTGGCACAGCATGCCGTGGCATGCAGCAGCTCAGTTTACCTGCTTACACCTCCTCTTCAGCAGCCCGGGCAGGTACTTGTTGTTGAAGTCAAAGTGACTGTAGACATCCCTGGCAGAGTCGGGGCCCTGCGCCACCATGGCCGCCAGCAGGGCCAGGCAGCCCCGGCTCACCCTGAAACACAGAGCAGGGCTGAACCTGCAGCCACGCCAGGGCGATGTCAAACTGCCACACCAAGAGATTACACTGAGAGAAAACAGAAGGGGAGCTAAACAATCTAAGCACTTATTCTAGGCAGTAACAACAGCAGCTGGGAAAGAGGGGCGAGGGGAGAAAGGACAAGGAAATGCCTTTCTGTGTTCTTCCCCAAAATTAAGCTGTAATGTGAGGCTGGATATTCCCCATATAAAGTCGTTTAAAAGGGAGAAAGTGACAAAATTACAACTTGAAGATACTTTTTCACGGCAGTGGAGCTGGACTAGACAACCCTTGATTTTCCATGGTTCTGTGAACTCCTGAATTCACAGAGGTTTGCCATTAATTTCAGCAGGAGTATGTCAGTGCCACTGTGCATGAGCCTGCAGACCTGCATCATCCAACAGCCAGCACCAGGAACAGACCTGCAACCTGTCCATCCTGCTTGTGCCATGGGCAAACTGCAGAAAGCCCCCTGACCCACACAGAGACCCCATCCTGACACACAGTGAAGAAAACACCTCTGCACATCCAAGAGGATGCACAGACATGCAGAGCACCTCCCACCAGAGATCTGCAGGTTTAGGAGGATTTCTCCAGAACCTGCAGCCTTTAAACACTCAATCAGAAGTGCAGATCCTGCACAGCCTCAGAACTGGTTCCAGTGCACCCATTGAGATTCTTTTCCTGCTGCAATAAGATAACTGCACAGTGCAGCAGCACAGTGTCTATGAACTGGGAAAGCACAGAAAGCTTTTCCAATTCTGCTCCAAGACTCAAAGACATTGGCCTTGGACGAGCCCATCTCAGTCTGGTTCTTCCTCTGCTTTCCTCTTCCTCCCACATTTATACTGAAATGTCTGACATTTCCAACTTCTTTCCCCTATCCACATGAGCATGAGAAATTTTTTGGTCCAGACTAGATAATACAATTATTGAACAACCTAAAACGACCTCAGACTTAAGACACTGAAAAAATTGCAGAAGAAAAGCCAGTCTGAAAGAGAAAAATTCACTATAAACATGGAAAATTGACTCCAAAAATACAGGGAAATAAAGCACTCAAGAGCAGCTCTTTTTGCCATCACAGGAAGACTGCCCAGCCCTGATCCACACAATACATTTCACCCCACAAATCAAGCTGCATTAAAATAACAGGATTCAAGGTAGCTCTCACCAGGACAGCCCCAGCTGATGAAAAGTACAGCTTCAGGAAAGTATCCTACAGCACTGATTGTTTGATGTATCTGTTTCCACTTTGCAGAGACTTCCAGAATTATTTCATGACAATATATGGAATATATTCCATGTATTACTTCATGACAAGTGGAAAAGGATTATTAAATAAAGGGGCATTATTAGCAATAAGTCAAGATGAATTTTGCAACATCTAGCACAGTTCCTCCAGATCAACTGACAGAGATTCTCCCCCAGAGCACCAAGCAGACTTACCTGTGATTCTCAGAATACAAAGCAGCATAGACCAGTTTCATATAGGAATGAATCAGCTTTTTGACAATATTCATTCCCACAACAGAAAAATGTGAGAGGTCGCTGGCTGTCCTCAGTAAAATGGCTTCCAGAGCCTGAAAGATTAACAGCATCTGCAGGATAAAAAAGTAAGTTAATATCTGACAATATCAGGTAACACTTGAAACCATTAGCTGAGCAAACAGTAATAACCACCATTAATAAAAAGAGTAACCCCAGTCCAAGAGGAAAGCTTCCACACATGAAAGGGACATTAACTCCTAAATTCTCTCCCAAATTAATGCTTCCTCTTTGCAAAGATCACTTCTGAGAGCATGTAGCTTCAAGGTGAAAAAGAGACAATTGCTCCTAAGCGGACAACGAAAAATGAATGTGCTGGAGAAAACCATCAGGGCTGTTCCAATCTTGCAATTAATTCCTGCCAGAAGAATTCAGAATCCATCCAGCACTGGGACTGTGCCCATTGCAAACATCAGCCCCTGCTAGCAACGGGATACTGAGGAAAGGTCCCTGAACATTGCAGAGACAAAAATGACACTGAAAGGCAAAGAAGAGCAAGTGATGGCTAAAAAGCCACACAGTACAATACTACACTGTAAGCAGTAATATTGGACATTGTAAACAATTGGACAATGTAAACAATGCTACATTGCAAGCATTCACAGTGAAAAGTTATGGAACTCTTTGTTCATTCATCATATTCTGAGGAGGATAAAATTGTGTCCAGCTGAAATAAGAAAAATGAAGTCAACTTTACCAGTGACTTTCTAGAAATGCTGATGTATCAGGCAGGTATCTAAAAACATTTACTTTCACTAGGCTACTTTTGTTTTGCTTTCTTAACTGCTTCTGTTGATCCTCTTATTTCCTAAAAGGCTTTTTGAATACATTTAAAGAACCTTAACAGCTTGGTTTGGACAGGACTATTGGTTGTTTATGTCATTAAATCCCAGAACATCTATGAACAGAAAGGAGCATCTCCCACTTGGTAAGTGCTTCTGCCACTGTTACTTCCAGAAAAAAAACAAAAACAACCCAAACCAAAAATTTACAGTGTTATTTACACCACAAAGCACTATTTATTCATAAACCCACAGAACATCCTGAGCTGGAAGGGAACTACAGGGATCATCCAGTCCAACTCCTGGCCCTGCACAGACACCTGAATACCCCACCCTGTGCCTGAGAGCCTTGTCCAGATGCTCCAGTTCTGGCAGCCTTGGCAGCTGTGACCATTCCCTGGCAACCTTCTGTTGGTTCTTCTCCAGGGCGGGATTGCTGGGACTGTAGCCGCCAGCCCCTGAATGACAGCCCCCATATGCAACTTACTTCACTTTCAGGCTTCCTTTCTCCATCGAGAAGCCTGAATATCTCAGCACACTCCATGGAAATTTTCACGTATCCCTCCACGACATCGTACACTTGGGGCGATGGCAGCGTCTTGGCGATGGCCACGAAGGTTTCCAGCCCTGCAAAGTCACAGCGTCACCGGGGCCACCAGCGCCATCCGGGCCACCAGCGCCACGTGTGGGGCCCGCTCTGGCCACACGGAGGGGCCGGGCCGTGCCCGTGTGCAGCATCCATACCCAGCAGCAGCAGCAGCCGCGAAGACCCATGGGCCGGCCGCTCAGCCCGGAGCAGCCGCCTCAGCCCGGGTGAGCCCCCTCAGCCCGGGTGAGCCCCACCCGCCGCCTCAGTCCGGGTGAGCCCCCTCAGCCCCCATCGGCCGCCTCAGTCCGGGTGAGCCCCCTCAGTCCGGGTGAGCCCCCTCAGTCCGGGTGAGCCCCCTCAGCCCGGGGCAGCCCCCTCAGCCCGGGGCAGCCGCCTCAGCCCGGGGCAGCCGCCTCAGCCCGGGGCAGCCGCCTCAGCCCGGAGCAGCCGCCTCAGCCCGGGGCAGCCGCCTCAGCCCGGGGCAGCCGCCTCAGCCCGGGGCAGCCGCCTCAGACCCGGGCAGCCGCCTCAGACCCGGGCAGCCGCCTCAGGCCGGAGCAGCCGCCTCAGGCCGGGGCAGCCGCCTCAGGCCGGAGCAGCCGCCTCAGGCCGGAGCAGCCGCCTCAGGCCGGGGCAGCCGCCTCAGACCGGGGCAGCCGCCTCAGACCGGGGCAGCCGCCTCAGGCCGGGGCAGCCGCCTCAGACCGGGTGGAGGCCCCTCAGCCCGGGTGAATCCCCTCAGCCCGGGTGAATCCCCTCAGCCCGGGTGAACCCCCTCAGCCCGACCGGCCCCCTCAGCCCGGGTGAACCCCCTCAGCCCGGACCGGTCCCCTCAGCCCAGGTGAGCCTCCTCAGCCCGGACCGGTCCCCTCAGCCCAGGTGAGCCCCCTCAGCCCGAACCGGCCGCCCCAGCCCGGGTGAGCCGCCTCAGGGCGCGCCTCTCCCGCCTTGCAGAGCCCCTGACCCTTGGCGGCGGCCGCCGGGTCCCGCAGCAGCGCCTTGAAGCGGGCGCCATTGAACTCCTCGTCCCGCGGGCCACAGGCGCGCTTGGCCGCAGGCTCCCCGCTCCGCTCCCCGGCCTCGCCGCTCCGCTTCCCGGCCATGCTCGCTCCCAACCCGGCCCACGCCCACCCCGGAACCGCCGCTGCTCTCGCAGGAAGGGGCGGGAGCAGCCCGGGGCCGGGGAGGAGCCGGACCGCCCTAGTGGGAGGGCTTTCCTAGCTACTAGTGCCGAGGTGGGCAAAAAGAGTTAAAAATAGTTACCATGGAATGGTTTGGAAGGGATCGTAACCATTCCCCCCCTGCCATGGGCAGGGACACGTTGCCACTAGGCCGGGCTGCTTCACGCCCCATCCAGCCTGGCCTTGGACGCTTCAGGGATCCAGGGGCAGCCACAGCTGCTCTGGGCACCCTGTGCCAGGCCTGCCCACCCTCACAGGGAGGAATTCCCTCCCAATGCCCCGTCTGCAGCAGTCTCTCATCCATCGCTGTTTGCAAGGCCAAAGCCCACCCTCACAGGGAGGAATTCCCTCCCAATGTCCCGTCTGCAGCAGTCTCTCATCCATCGCTGCTCGCAAGGCCAGGCAGGTTTTTGTCATCCCAGTTTTCCCAGACTGCAGCCCCCTGCGATCCTGAACCTGCACGGCTTAAACTTGACAGTGGAAGGGGAAAGGACAGAGAGGAGAGAACTTTCTCAGACACTCCTCTCTCTCTAGGAGAGGGAAAGGCTTCGGGGTGACCTGGCTGTGGCTTTCCAGTACCTGTAGGGGCCACGGGAGAGACAGACTGGGACTACTTATAAGGGAAGGAGTGACAGGAACGGGAGAATGGCTTCCCACCGCCAGGGGGCAGGCTTAGAGGAGTTAAAATCTGAACCCTTCCCTTGCTTTCAGCAAGAGTTATTCCAGGACAACCTCTCCAAATCCAAACCAGATTTTTTTTCATATGTGCAAGTAATAAAAGTAACATTAGTAGCTTCCTGGGCTTTTTCAAACTGTTTTTGTTTTGGTTTTTTTTTTAGCAAAATGCTGTAAAATAAGTGATCCAGAAGAGGGCAACATCCACAGCCGTTCTGAGACCTAGGATGAGCAAATGCTCTCACGCTGACAGAAGGTGCTGCGATGTTTTGAGAGCAGAGGATAGAACAAAATAAAAGAAGCTGAAGTTAGAAGACAGAAAAGGGTAAATTAAAGGGAGTACATAACACTGGGGGGAAAAAGGAAATGGGAAAGTATGAATTGCTGGACACTGGGTACAAGGGCTTTTTTGAGTAATTTATGAGAACAAAGCTAAAAGCATCTTACTGCTGCTAGTGACATCATGCTCCAAACTCTGCTAATAATTCATATTTCTAGGAATGCTTAAATTTAACTCACTACATTCCAACTATTTTTCTGCTTGTTTAGATGGCAGTGCCATTTGAAATTCACCTCAGTATAGCAAATTCTATTCAAGGGTACAGACTTCTCAGTTCTTCCATAAAACATTTTTGGTGTTTCTTCTGGATGATGGGAATCCTTTATTTAGTTTTCTCAAAACTTAAATTTATGCAGGTATCCAAATACGTTTGCAATTCCAAAAATTGATAGGCACATAATATGGAAGGTAAATAACATTCTCAAGAGGGAGTTGCTTTGTTACTGAGGGGATGGAAAGGAAGGCCAGAGCTAGTAGAACCAGGAAAAAAGATTTGACTTAACACAGCTTTTAAAAGGCTCAAAGTACCCATACTGAGATCTTCCAGGTAACACTCCTAGTTACCAGACTTAAAGCCTGATAGTTACCATCACACCATATTTCATAGTTCTAGTATTTTAAAAAGTACTGCAGAATAGTACTGATATTATTTTTATTTCACTTTCTTTTCAGTTCAATTATTCTGTCCCCTCAGTGCCTGTGAGGCTGCCAGAGGCTTCCAGGAGGGTGGGGAAGCAGCCTGCTGCTCTCACTTCCAGCCAGGTCACTGCCACGTTCTGCTGGAGTGCACTTTGAAGCCCGTGTCCTTTTCTTTCTCTGTTCTATCTGACAGCTCTCCTCCCCCAAGTCTGTTTTTTGGCAAGCAGCATTTATGGAGGGCCAGTCGGAGACCTCAGGCCAGACAGAATTCCTCTGCTCTGCTGTGCCTGTGTGTGCAGCAGATGGGAGCAGGGACTGAGTCAAGCAGCAGCCCCTGAGCTGCCCAGTTCCCAGTAAATCAAAATACTCCTCTGTGGTTCTTGCCAGATGAACAGATCATCATATCCAAGTTACACACTGCCCCTCTGGCATTTTACAGCCTGAAAAACAATTCCTGGTCCCTTGCATGAACCCCAGCCCTCTGCCTTGTTCAAGGAGCAGCTCTAGACACAGAGCAATCGAGCCAAGGCACTTTGCTGCCTCACTGAGGACCCCTGAAGCCTTCCCTGCCCTGACAGTGTGTAACCAGCCAAGGCCCAGCCCTGCAGTCCTGCTGGCTTCCCTGTGCCCCCCAAACCTGAACCTTTTTCTGTGCTGTGGGATCCTCACCCGTGCAGTCCTGAAGACAAAAATCTGATTTGTTAGAAATCTGCATTTCCAACACAGAGCTTCACAAGGTTTCTCTTCTGATTTCAGCCTTAAACTCTGCTGTCCTTCTCAGCCAGCCTCTGTCTCTCTCCAGCCTTCAGCCATGGATACCTGCTGGTCTGTAGCTAATACCTGCCACCCCTCAGGATTAAGTCCTGATATGCATTTACATCACTCCCTAACCATGTTCTCATGGCCCTTCCCAAACACAGCCTGATCTCCAGGCCTACAACCTCTCCCTGCAGATGTGGGACTGTCTCTGAGTGGGACTGCTGACAGACCTGTGCATGAGCCAGCTATCCCAGCATAGCCCGTGCTGATCCCAGCCCAAACCTGTCCCCTGGTGCTGGGGCACTGGAGCCCAGTTAAACCTTGAGCCAGCTATCCCAGCACAGCCCGTGCTGATCCCAGCCCAAACCTGTCCCCTGGTGCTGGGGCACTGGAGCCCAGTTAAACCTTGAGCCAGCTATCCCAGCATAGCCCGTGCTGATCCCAGCCCAAACCTGTCCCCTGGTGCTGGGCCACTGGAGCCCAGTTAAAGTAACCCCTGTGGTGGCTTCACTTCGAGGCCATCTGTCACTTGTGATCCCCTACCCTACACTACTCAGAAATGCATTCATATCTTAAAATAATTTTTACATTTTATGTATAAATCAACCATAGTAAGCATTCAGAGGGAATGGATTTAATCCAAAATCCCACCTCTAAAACTGTAGTTCTCAATGTTTGCTCTTAGTTCACACAATTACTCCATAGAAAAGTTTCCTTTGGTTTTTCCCAAAATTTCAAGTGTGATGTAGAGCTCTTTGTCAAATGTTCTTTGTCAAATTATGAGGGTTTGAGTCAGAGCATGGTGTGAGTCTGGAGCTGGGCTGAGTGCCCAGGTGCTGAAAATGGCTGGAAAGATCAGAAGAGAAGGGAAGAGGACAGAAAAGTGGGGAGGCCAATGAGCAGGGTGTGCAAAGCTGGAGGAGGCACATGCTGGGAACACCTCTGAGCATCTACTGCAACACTCAGGGGTCTTCTGGGTACTGAAATCCTTCCCACCTTACAGATGGAATAATCCCCAAGCATCATCCAGTCTGAGTTAGTTTGGCATGGTCACTGAGTCACAGAATTTACCAGGAGCCCTTACAGTCCTGATGGGAAAAGCAGGCAATTACAAACACTGCAATATTATTTTCAAATTTTGTTATTTGCTTCTAATTTCACAGTGGTCAGGTTGAATTAGCCTGAGGTCTGGATGTCAAAACTATCAACTCTCACTGATTAGGAACTGATATGGGCTACTCTTTTCTGAAGCATTACCAGTTTTCCATGCCTTTACATCTCTAACTTGAGAGACCCTGAAGCCTGATTTTTTCAAGGCTCTTGGAAAAGCCACAGTTTTTTTCAGTGTTTTGACATTGATTCTGTGGCTTTAAAAAGCTTCAGTCTTGAATTTCAAGTGCATAATCATTAGTCATTTGGAAAATCTTAGCTTAAATACTTATTTATTAAAGGGGAACAGTAACAACAACCCGCCAAAGGCAGGCTTATAAAACCATAATAAAGCACTTGGACAAAAAGGTTGATTCCCAGGACCGTGGTCCACCCAGCAAGTCTGTCCTACTGTCCTTCCTAAGCTGAGAGGCAGGACACACAGTCTGTCTTTGGAGCATCGTGTCAGGAGTGACCAGGACAACTGGGTGCTCTGAGACAGCAAGAACACAAACCCAGGACCTTTTCCTGGGTGCAGTGCTCTGCCTCCACCTCAGGTCATGTTTTCTCTTGTTTCCAGCAGTCAGCTCTGTGAGATGGGACATGCCTCTTGCCTCATGTCTGCACAGGTGCCAGGAGCAGTGCTGGAAGAGGCATCTGTGCCCAGGAGGAGTGCCAGCACGACTGGCAGCGCCCAGGGGGGCGGGCAGGGGGGCTCTGCTGTGCCTGCTGAGCAAGTGGAGTGAGGTTTCCCTGCAGTGAAACGTGAGCAGGGGGCTGCACAGACTGCACGGGCCACATCCTCTGTCCTGTGACGTGCTCAGGGTCTCTGTGGTGCTGTGACTGGTTTGGCCAAGGAGCAGCTCAGGAGCACAAAACTTCAAACTGGTTTAGCTGAGCTTGCTCTCTCTGAAGCGAGTCAAAAAATAGCAAAGCCAGCAAATATTTCCCCTCCTTCTAAACCTGCTGTGTGGAGTGCTCACTCAGTATTTGTTCCAATTTCTACTTACACACACAAGAGTGTTTCCTAACTCTGGCTCACCGAATGGGTCCTCTCAAATCCAAATTACAGCACACTTGAAGATCTTGTTAGATCTTATTATCCACAGTGCCTTGTGAGAACTTACAGCATCCAAAGCACATTTAGAATTAGAAAAAACTGTGGAACAAGCTTCCCTACAACCATTTTCAGCTTGTATCCATAGAAATGGAGGCTGGATTGGGAAAAACGCAGTCTGTTATTTTAAATAATCACCATACAGTGATTACTGTAAAGTATGTGCTTTGTTTTAAGTGGTCTGACACTCATTTCCATAGAAACAGACAGAGGATAGCAACCCACTTGTTTGAACTGTCCTGTACCTTCTGTCTGGGGCAGAATGCAGGAATATAAAATGTTTAAAAATGTGGGAAAAGCCTGGGGTTTTGTTCTTAATTTTTTGCTTTGTTTTGTTTTAATCCTCAAAAGCCAAAAAAAAACCATTAGGGAACATCTTGGAAACTTTATTCTGGGGGAATAAAATGAAAATGATAAATATCAGCTCTTAAAAAATGATAGGGGAGAAAGCAGGAAGAAAAAGCAGTAAGGGATATAGTGGTGAGAAGTGTACACACAGACATGTGTGTGTGTGTGTGTTTGTGAGAAAAAGTACTTCTGAGATATTTTTCTGACCATCTTTGTTGTTGTACAACAGATCTAGTGATTTTTTTTCACTAATAGAAAAATTTAGGCCATCTAACTCAACTGTCTATTTTATTTCCCTCTATTTTTTCACATTCCCTTTCTTTTATTTCACATTGTTTACTTCTTAACTGACACCCTAATTTTATTGGAATTTCCATACACTAAGTCATGACATGAGCTTTGAATTGGCAGTTGGAGTCAAGTTCAGGGAAAAAATATTAATATGGAGAAAAATAAGTTAAGTGCTCAGAATTTGGCTTTGCTTTTGCCAAGTTTTCATGTAACAACACAAATCCTGCATTTCTGGCACTGTGAAATGATTTCTTTTCTCCTTGAGTCCAAAAGAGAGAAACTGTCTGAAGCAGATGTGATATCTCTCCTGGATTCTAACTCCTGGACTTCTGTGTGATTTTTGTTCCTTTGGGGGAATGAAGGAATCTAATTCCTGTTGCTTGTGAGGAAAGGACAAGGCTGGGATTCTGGAATTCTACATGCTGAACATGTCTGGATTAGTTATATTGTCTTGCAGCAACTGAGTAGTGCCAGCTTCTGGGAGCTGCATTCTGCACATCATGGTGAACACTTCCTCCCTTCCTGCCTTTGTGTTCAACACTCCTGTCTCCAAGTTTGCTATTTAAGCAAACTTTTTACCTATCACAGGGAAAAGCAGAGATTTGCAAGACTACTTTTTAAATTTTAGGTTACTTGATTTTAGGGTAATTTTGAATAGCAAAGTAGCCCCCATTCAGAGGGAAAAGAAAAAACCCACTGTATACATACTTACATACATACACACATATATTTATATATGTATATGTATAAAAAATACAAATGCCATTCAGTTCCTGTCAGCCACAGTGCCCACAAGTTTTCCTGCTGCACAGGAAGGCTTCCCCTGAAGGCAGATGTCTGCAGGCAGGAGCCGCAGCTGCCTCGTGTGCAGTCATTCAGCCCTCACTGCCTCACCTCCCTGGAGGTTACCTGTGCTTTGAGCCTCTCCCTGTTCAGCCATTCCTCTTGGAAACTGCTCTGCCTTTGGGTTACACCTGCAGAGTGCCAAAAGCATCCCAGGCTCATTCCTGCACTTCGGGGTGCTCTTCTGCTTACAGCACCACCAGGCTAGGAAAAGCTGTGTTATCTCACTGGGAACAGAAGGCTCACAAGTGCTCATCAGACCTCCTGACTCAAAGCCTTTCAAGCATGGGATATTTCCCAGTTATTGTTGATGCTGTGTATATTATTCTGCCTTGATTGTGTACTTGTCACAGATCTGTTGTGATCTACTCAGTCACTCACAACACACTGAGTGGTGGTTATTGACATCTGTTCCAGGGATCAGTGAGAAGGTGTGAGAGAAGGAGGTGAAACCCTTCCTGCTAGAGCTGGAGCAGGTGGCCTGGACATGAGATATCTCTCCGTTGGCTGTGAGGGAGTGGAGCTTTGCCATCCTGAGGGCACAGATGGTCTGACTGCACTCACCTGAGGTTATGGCAGATACGAGGTCACAGCAGCTGGGAAGTTGGGACAGACAGGTAAGCTCACCCTAATTACCTGTACACCTTTCTGGAGGATCCAAGTGTGGCTCCAAATGCTTCTCTGTAAAGATCTGTGCTGCTTGCTTCCCTGCATTCTCTGGGGGACTGACCTGAGACAGCAAGTGCAGGAAGTGTCAGACTGAATGATCGGGTGCAAGTCAAGGGGACAAAGGAGGGGAGCAGGGGAGACTCCCACCAGGCTCCTTACAGTCCCCCACTGGAAGGCAGAGGGTACCTGGCTGAGTTAGAGGCAAACACTGTCCCAGTCTGAAGCAGCCAGAGCAAGGGCTCACCTGCAGAGCTGCTGTTCCCTCTCCCCATCTGTGTTTGCAGTCGCAGATGTTTCAGTGATTTTACGCTGTTATTTCGGCATCTTTGATCCCATTTATCTGAGCAACACTTGATGGAGTGGCCCTGACCTCGGACAGGTGCATGTGAAACCCGTTTTGCTCTTATCTGCCCAAGACTAAGGAAGCATAGGCTAATATATGTTACTCCCTTGTTTTTCTTTGTGAGAAGAGAACAAAAGGGGATTCAGATTCAAACATGAAGACCAGGTTGGTCAAAGCTCAGTGTAACCTCTGAAAAGAGGTGTCAGACTTTGGAAATTCAAATCTGGATGCATTCCAGCCTCAGTTGGAACAGGAGGAGAGGAATAGATTTAACACAATTAGTTAGGTTCCATCATCTTTCACTGACACTTGTGGGGGTTTTTTCAAGAGAAAGATCAGAGTGCTCATGCATGGCAGGATGCAAACAGTGGATATTCATGTTTGCCCACAGCCCCAGGAAGAAAGATGCTTTTGTGCCCCATTTCCAGTGCTGGTTCTAACCTCTTCACGAGGACAGCTCTTACAGGAACTGGGAGCTGTCCTGATTCATTCCCTTGGGTCCCTCATACCTTAAAAGAAGCACCAAATTACACTGGAAGGTAGTTTAGCAGGTAGCAATGACAATTAGTTTGAACTTCTCACCGGTTCACTTTTCTGTATCACAAAAGATTCCAGGGAACAACTTGAAGTCTCTCAGAGTAACTTCAAGATGTTTCCTCACTTTGCAGTGAAGGCTTTAAGCCAAGCCTACACACTCCAGGCACGCTGAACTAGAGTCCAGGGCTGCGGTCAGGTGGTGTCACTCACCGTCAGTGTGAGGAAACAGAGGCGCTCCCTTTGCAGCATGGAAGAGTCAGTGCTGTTTGCCCACCGAAATCCCTCCTCCAGAGATGGTGCCCGGCGCCGGTCCCAGCTGGGGATGGGGCTCCCTCAGACACCCGTGAGCCGGGGCTGGAGCAGCCTTGGAGGGCTCTGGCACGGGAGCCGAGGAGTCTGGAGAAGGGAACGCGGGGAAGCTGGGCTGCGGGGACAGGGAGTGAGTGATGGGGAGCACCTTGCACCTGTCTCGGGAGAAACACAAGCGGGGAGATGTGGTCGCGGTGTGTGTGTAAATCTGTGACAGTCCTGCCACCATTGCCAAGCCAGAATTAGGGGGCAGACGGTGAAATCGAGCCTCTTGACCGGGAGGGAGGCGCGAACTGCTCGGAGAGGGTGGGGAGAGCCGGGGAGGGCGGGCGAGGTGCAGCCGGCTCTGAGTCAGCCCGGCCGCACGATGCGCGCCGAGGGCAGTGCCCGGCGCGGCGCCGCCGGGAGCCCGCGTCCCTTCCCGTCCCTTCCCGTGCCTCCCGTGCCTTGCCCGCCGCCCCCGCGCCCCGAGTGCCCGCGGCCGCTGGCAGGGCTGCTCCGCCCTCGCCCTCCTCCTCCTCCTCCTCCTCCCGCGCGGGGCAGGGGCAGCCCCGAGGGCGCCGGGGGGGCCCGGCTGCGCCATGTGAGGCGGCGGGGCTGCCCCCCCGGCCCGAGCCGCCGTGCCCCGCACCATGAGGGACGGGCATGCGGGGCTGCACCCACGCCGCGCTCAGCTGCAGCCCGCGCGGCTCCTCCGCCTGCTGTCCTGCGTGCTCCTGCTGTGCGGCGCACAGGTCGCGGCTCTCGCCGACTTCTCAGGTACGGCGGGCACCGAGGGACGGCTCCCGGCTGCGGGGGGCGCCGGGGCCGGGCGGAGGCGGGCACGCCCGGGCGGGGTCCGGAGGGGCTGGCAGAGCCCGCAGCGCCCCGAGGGGACCGGCGCGTCCAGGGCAGCGCCCCGGGCTCCGTAACCCCGCGCGGGGCCGGTCCCGGGCCTGCGCCCCGGGCAGCGCGGCCCGATGTGCCGCCCGGGGCAGGGAGGAGGACAGGGGTAAGGGCTGCGGAGGGGCCGGGCGGGCAGGGACACGGGAACCGAGTGTCGCTGCGCGGGGGGAGCGCTGGGCGTGGAGCGGCCAGGGCCTGAGCAAAAGTGCGTGGAAGTCCCTGGAAAGGTTCCCACTTTCTCCTGGAGACTTGGAGTCGGGCCTGAGGGAGCGAACAAGCGCTGCGCTCCTCGCTGCCGGGAGGGAAGGCTCGGGGCGTGAGAGGGGTGGATGAGGGAGTCCCTCCCGGGGAGCAGGGACACCGGCTGTCACCCAGGAATCGCAGATCTCCGGGAGGGTGCCGCATCACTGCAGGACCTGGGAAAATATCCTCGTTTCCATCAAGATCAGGAAGCAGTCTCTATTCTTTGTAACCTTTCTTTGTAACTTTCACTCTTGTCACTTTTCTCGTGCCCCGGGACATCCCGCTGCTGTTAGAAAGTCATTTAGGAGGGTTGTTTCTCTCCTCTGTATCGCAGCGAGCGCAGCGTATTCCTGGCAGTTAAGGAACTGCCTCTAGGGCAGAAAGCAAACCTTTCCCGTACGGAACAGAGCAGAACTTCCCAAAAGCCAGTCCAGTGCACTGGAACAAAGTTAATATATAATTAACAGCCAATTTGTGTTGTTATGCATTTTGGTATAGTTTGTGTTGATACAGTTCAATATGCTGGTCATGGTTCTGTAGAAACTCTTGCTTCAGCAAAATATAGAAAAATGCAGTTTGTAATTTTTTAATTGTGTCCAGCTCCACAAGCCTGAAAATTTCTAAGCAAGCAGCCATGAAATATAAAGACCAGAATTACATCCTTGGATAAGCTACAATTCTCATATTCAATTCCTTTCACATGTAAAAAGCTTTTAAATGTTTGCTGTCTCATTCTTTGGTGGTTTTTTTTTTTTTTTTTTTTTTTATTTTGCTTTACTGCTGGTTTGGGATGTTAGTTTTGGAATCACATGGTGGTTCTGCACAATAACATAAAACAAATGTTCAAATTTTCCTTTTCAACTAGCCACCGAGTTAAAAATTATCCCTTTTATGTAGGAAAGTTCCTCTCAAAAAATCTGTTCATTTTTAAAATGATGTTATTTAGATAAGGTTATCCAAGATTGCTTTCAGAAGTACAGCTGTCTTCAGTATTCATTGTGCACTGGGCTTTCCAAACAGGTACAATGACCAGGGAAAAAGGATATCTCACCCCAGAGATCAGTATTAAACATGACATGGAGACGTTTCAGTAAATAAAATGTAGAAAAGGAAAGCAGAATTCCTACCAGACTGGGAAGCTCCCAGGCCTGAACCAATTCTGCTCACATTTTAATTATAACGTGGAGATCTAATCTAGAATGACAGAAAAGACCAAAATGTTACTGTAACCTTTAAAAGAATGCACGCGGGGCGTAGGGAGCAGTTTTGAGCTGCCCCAGGAGCGGGCAGGGTGCGGTGCCAGCCTGCAGCGCCATCCTCAGGCCGCTTGACCCTGCTGAGGCTTACAGGCTCCAGAACGGCACCTGCAGACGAGGCTGGGCAGCTGCTGGTGTCCCTTATTGGCTCCCTCCCTCGGCAGGAGCAGCAGCTGGACTGTCCTGAGCCCTGCTGGACACCCATGGCACAAACCCCTCCAAGCCTTGCAGCTGGAACTGCAACGAGGCCCCTGCCCCACAGCCCAAACTGCTTCCCTTTCTCCTCTCTCCTCAGCACTCTGACAGCTTCCAGGGCTCCTTCCTGCCTGCTGCCAGCCTGCAGCTGCCCATGGGATCTCTGCGTTCCCCTAATGCAAGTCTCAGCTCCACCCCGCCCAGAGCCCGTTTGTTCACAGCAGACCCTGCTGTTTGTGTGCAACAGCCCAGAGCTGCTCCCTCTGGGGTCTGTTGTTCCAGCAGCTGCCCATGGGATCTCTGTGTTCCCCTAATGCAAGTCTCAGCTCCCCCCTGCCCAGAGCCCGTTTGTCCATCACCAGACCCTGCTGTTGGCCTGGAACAGCCCAGAGCTGCTCCCTCTGGGGTCTGTGGGATGCTCTGGAAGGGGGGCAGGAGCAGTGTATAGTGAAGGGTCATTATTACTATTTATAAGTTTGACTTGTATCCTTTCTACAACCTACAGCTGCAGGTTCTTGCTCTCATCTGTGTAGCTTTTAACTATGAGGAAAAGAATTGTCTATTTCGTTGGCTTTCTGGTTTGTTTGGTTGGGTTTTTTAAGAGAGGCATTTCTTCACTGTGCAATAACATTTTGTGGATTGGTGTTTTCCAGGGGAGAAAAATGGTCTGAAATAAGACACCAGCAGCAGTTCAAAATTCTGTGAGAACAGCTCAACAGTTTCTCTTATTGGAAATAAGAGTTTCTTTTATTTTGACACAATAGTTTCTCTTATGTTGATACAATAAAGATGTATCATAATCAATATTTCTCGGGCAGCTTGAAGCAACAAACAAGAAATTTAAAGGTTGGGCTCGATGATCTTGCAGGTCTTTTCCAGCCTTAATGATTCCACAAATCTATATTTATTAGTTCCATTAGTTGCTGAAAGTGGAGATGTGCTCTGAGGTCTGCAGTCCTCAGTGTGATTAATTTTTCAAAGTGGAATCCAAGTGTTCATGCCCAAATTTAAACTGAAAGCTGAAGGTTTGGAACAAGAGAGATTTAATCCACAGTTCTTTCCTTGGACCTTCATGAATATGAGTGATCCTACAACTACAGAATTTCCTTGCCCTCATGCCTGTTCTTCAAGGCACACCTTTTAACTAAAATACTTCTTTATTTTCTCAGTGATCACTGGTAGCTTTCACATTTTGGATCTGGTCCCATTGCAGGGGGGTGCTGTGAGTTTTGCTGGTTCTCTTGTCTCTGAGCAGCCTGGGCTCTCTCAGAAGAGCCATTTTCCAGGACATCAGGGCTTCAGGACATCAGGACAGCCATTTCTCAGGGCTTCAGGACATCAGGACATCAGGACAGCCATTTCTCAGGGCTTCAGGACATCAGGACATCAGGACAGCCATTTCTCAGGGCTTCAGGACATCAGGACAGCCATTTCTCAGGACATCAGGGCTTCAGGACATCAGGACAGCCATTTCTCAGGACATCAGGGCTTCATGGCAGCCATTTCCTCACAGCTCCTCTGTGTTCAAGGGCTGGTTCCCAAAGCAGCCAAACAAGGAGCTGGCAAACCCAACAGACTCTTCCCAGGGTCTCACACTGTGGGTGTCCCAGCTTCTGAGGGACAGCTGGCTTGGCTGGGGTGGTGGCACTCTGTGGGACCTTCCTCCTCACCTCTCATCCCCTGCTCCCCATGCTGGAGTGGGAAGGGCCCCAGCTCTCCATCCTATCCCTGTGGGACCTTCCCAGGAGCAGGGATCCTGCTCCTCACCTTTCATCCCCTGCTCCCCATGCTGGAGTGGGAAAGGCCCCAGGTCTCCATCCTATCCCCCCTCCTTCCTCCTCCCACCCTTCCCCTGTCTGCTGACAGTGCACTGAGCCCTTCTCCATCAGGAACAAACTCCTTCTCTCTGGCAGCACCGAGGAACATCCATTCACCCTTTCTGTGCTCCTTCCCCCTTTCCTGCTCTCCTGCTGCCCTCAGCTCGGGCTGGCCTCGCCTCCTGGGCTCGCTCTCCTCCCTTGCCTTACCTGAGTCCCAGCCAGGTTTTCTGGGCAGCTCTCAAGCAATGTGCCTGTAACTGAAGATCAAAAATGAAGTAATTGTGATTGCATAACTGGGGTGAGGAATGACTTTCTGGACGTTAGCAGAAAGCAGCCACTGCTTAGGGGTAGAACCTTTTAATCTCTGTCCACTGGTGTCAAGTTTTCTGCCTTTTCCTGCAAAACAGTTCAGCCAGAACTGAGCTTCGCTTTAACTCCGTAGACTTGGTCTCCTGACCCAACCACAGAAACAAGTGGATCTAATGAAAAAGCAAACCAGCTCACCCAAGAAATGTAATCTGCTCCTGTGACCTCTCTGCATTAAAAGTTTCCATTAAGTTCTGTGGCATTCACCCATCCCAGATTCCCCCAGGTAAAAGGAAGGCAAACAAATGCTTTGTTTGTAGTTATGTGGCAGGATCAATCACTACCAACCACAAGGATGCAGAGGTTTTTCTGCTGGCTTTGTGTTGGGCAGATAAAATCCTGTACAAATTTTCTGGAGTCAGTGGTGTTGACTCACCGTGGCAATTGTAGCATGTCCTTCAGGCAGGATGTTTAAAGAGGTGCTGCAAGGAGTGATGCAGCCATGCATCTTCTCAGCACTGCCTGTTCCTGTAAAGAAAGCATTTCATTTTAGAAATGTGTTTCATTTCAGTAATGTGTGAGTTAAACCTCAAAGTCTGGTTTAAAGTTTCTCTGAGTGAAGTGGGCTCTGGTCTGGGATTTGTTCTGTGGAATAAAGAGGTGTGTGTCAGGACAGAGATTTCAGTTTAGATCATGGTGCTGAGACCCAAGGTTTTGTTTCAGGCTTTTCCCTGCAGTTCATTTTGCCTTTCTGAGGAGGTGTAACTCATGAAACCACATTTCAGATGTGCTAATATTTTTTTGTTAAATCCACTGATGAATTGAGGGATAGTGTGATGCCCTTGGCCCTAGAGATGTTGGGGAATTCAGACAGGAGACACAAAACTCGAGTTGCTGAGCTGCCGTGCTCAGAGTCCAGCACGTTTGAGTCTGTGAGATTGTCACAATTTGGGGCAGAGCTCTCTCTGCTCCCCTGGGCAGGTTGCTGGCCCTGACACACCGTGTGCTATTTTTATTGCACATAAATAGCAGGGATGAGCTCCCCTGTGCCCTCCTGCTCCATCTGCTGCTGCTCTCCTTCCCAGCCAGGCAGAGCTCCAGCCTCACCTTTACTGGAGAAAGGCACCACAGACTTGCTCCAGACAAATACTCAGCTTCTGCTGCAAGTGTCCCCAGACAGACCAGGCACTGTCTGAGCAGTCAACACTTAGCACACTTCTGTCATCTGCCAGCCATAATCCACAATTGAAACAGAAATATTTAGATATATTACCCAACACAGAGAAATTAGTGTCTTAAGGGAGCTGAGGAGCAGGAGGAGGCGTGGTTCCGCCTTATTTGTTCAGCATTGGTGAGTCATTTAATCTGAATTTCTAGGCATTTTAAGAGTTTTGCTTCAAAGGTCTATTGTGTGGCTTCTGGCAACAAATTAAATACCAGTGAGGTTTGGCTCTTAATTTAGAATTAATTTAAAAACATCACTCACTATATAAGACCTAATTGAAAGCCTATGGTCACTGGAAGGATTCCCAAGGATTTCACTGGGCTTGGATGAGGGTCTCAAACCCACAAATGTCTGTTTGTTTGTCTTCATTGTATTTAATCTTGGATGGGAAGACAAGAATTATTCTTTCAGAATAGTTTTGCAGTTTTTTAACTTTTCATTTCTTTGGGAACTGAGTAAAGGACAAAGAAATGTTGGCGTAAAGAAAGCCATCAAGTGCTGAGAGTGAATTGGGGAGTGTATTTTTGCTTTTCTAACTTGGACTTACTGTAGTATAAACCATCATAGCACTGCAAGTCTGTGAGCTGCCAGATTTCTGATTTTTTCTGATCTTTTCAGATTTTCTGAATTTTTTCTGAATCCCAAACCTAAGTGGAGATACAGGAAGATGCAGAGCTTGAGTCAAAGTTCTGTTTGCAAACCAGAACCTGTGTTTTGTTTCCTGAGGTGGCAGTGAACATGAAGGTCCATGATCATACATCCGAGTTTTCAGACAAACACTTTCCTCCAGCCCCTGAGGTTCTCCTGCTTGCAGTCTTTGGGAATATTGGAAGTGTTTTGTCTTTGGGCATAAAGAGTGTCTCACTCTGTGTCCAGAGCTGCTGCCCACAGAGCCTTTCTCTTGTTACTCCTTGTTAATGGCACTGCGAGAGGCTGCTCTGTCTCCAGTTCAAAGGAGGATTTTGGCAAGGGCAGAAAAGAGCTCTGAAGTCTCCCCTAAGCCATGTCTCTTGTCAGCTGCTTTAGATGGGATGGAGAAATCTTCCTTGGCTGCTGGAGTGGTTCATGTTAGGCCCAGGACACGGGTTTGCCCTTTGGCTTCATGGAGTAGAACTGACTGCAGGGTGGGTGTGCTGCAGACCAAGGGTGGGATCAGGAACAGCTTGCCTCTTCCTCCTGGCACAAGAAGGAAATAACAGCAGAGAGCAAGTGAGAAAACAGCCGTGCATGGGGATCCCTCCAGGTTCCTCAGAGAGGACTGGGGTACAACAAACCCCTGGGCATCATCCCTAGAGACAACCCAAGGGAATGGGGAAGTGCAGGTGTGCAGGGCAGAGAGCACCCCGGGAGGGTGTGAGAAACAGAACAGGCATGTGGGCATGTGCTGTGTGAGTGCAGGTTCATGTGTCAGTGCAGGTTCATGTGCTGTGTCAGTGCAGGTTCATGTGTGTGAGTGTAGGTTCATGTGTGTGAGTGCAGGTTCACGTGTGTGAGTGCAGGTTCATGTGTGTGAGTGCAGGTTCATGTGTGTCAGTGCAGGTTCATGTGCTGTGTGAGTGCAGGTTCATGTGTGTGAGTGCAGGTTCATGTGTCAGTGCAGGTTCATGTGCTGTGTGAGTGCAGGTTCATGTGTCAGTGCAGGTTCATGTGTAAGTGCAGGTTCATGTGTGTGAGTGCAGGTTCATGTGTGTGAGTGCAGGTTCACGTGTGTGAGTGCAGGTTCATGTGTGTGAGTGCAGGTTCATGTGTGTCAGTGCAGGTTCATGTGCTGTGTGAGTGCAGGTTCATGTGTGTGAGTGCAGGTTCATGTGTCAGTGCAGGTTTATGTGTGTGAGTGCAGGTTCATGTGCTGTGTCAGTGCAGGTTCGTGTGTGAGTGCAGGTTCATGTGCTGTGTGAGTGCAGGTTCATGTGTGTAAGTGCAGGTTCATGTGTGAGTGCAGGTTCATGTGTCAGTGCAAGTTCATGTGTGTGAGTGCAGGTTCATGTGTGTGAGTGCAGGTTCATGTGTGAGTGCAGGTTCATGTGCTGTGTGAGTGCAGGTTCATGTGTGAGTGCAGGTTCACGTGTGTGAGTGCAGGTTCATGTGTGAGTGCAGGTTCATGTGTGTCAGTGCAGGTTCATGTGTGTAAGTGCAGGTTCATGTGTGAGTGCAGGTTCATGTGTGTGAGTGCAGGTTCATGTGTGTGAGTGCAGGTTCATGTGCTGTGTGAGTGCAGGTTCATGTGTGAGTGCAGGTTCACGTGTGTGAGTGCAGGTTCATGTGTGAGTGCAGGTTCATGTGTGTCAGTGCAGGTTCATGTGTGTAAGTGCAGGTTCATGTGTGAGTGCAGGTTCATGTGTGTGAGTGCAGGTTCATGTGCTGTGTAAGTGCACAGTTCATGTGTGAGTGCAGGTTCATGTGTGTGAGTGCAGGGTTCATGTGTGAGTGCAGGTTCATGTGTGAGTGCACTGTTCATGTGTGTGAGTGCAGGTTCATGTGTGTGAGTGCAGGTTCATGTGCTGTGTGAGAGCAGGTTCATGTGTGTGAGTGCAGGTTCATGTGTGTGAGTGCAGGTTCATGTGTGTCAGTGCAGGTTCATGTGTAAGTGCAGGTTCATGTATGAGTGCAGGTTCATGTGTGTGAGTGCAGGTTAACGTGTGTGAGTGCAGGTTCATGTGTGTGAGTGCAGGTTCATGTGTGTGAGTGCAGGTTCATGTGCTGTGTAAGTGCACAGTTCATGTGTGAGGGCAGGTTCATGTGTCAGTGCAAGTTCATGTGCTGTGTGAGTGCAGGTTCATGTGTGTGAGTGCAGGTTCATGTGTAAGTGCAGGTTCACATGTGTGAGTGCAGGTTCATGTGTGTGAGTGCAGGTTCATGTGTGAGTGCAGGTTCATGTGTCAGTGCAGGTTCATGTATGTGAGTGCAGGTTCATGTGCTGTATAAGTGCACAGTTCATGTGTGAGTGCAGGTTCACGTGCTGTGTGAGTGCAGGTTCATGTGTGAGTGCAGGTTCACGTGTGTGAGTGCAGGTTCATGTGTGAGTGCAGGTTCATGTGTGAGTGCAGGTTCATGTGTGTGAGTGCAGGTTCACGTGCTGTGTGAGTGCAGGTTCATGTGTGTGAGTGCAGGTTCATGTGCTGTGTGAGTGCAGGTTCATGTGTCAGTGCAGGTTCATGTGCTGTGTCAGTGCAGGTTCATGTGTGTGAGTGTAGGTTCATGTGTGTGAGTGCAGGTTCACGTGTGTGAGTGCAGGTTCATGTGTGTGAGTGCAGGTTCATGTGTGTCAGTGCAGGTTCATGTGCTGTGTGAGTGCAGGTTCATGTGTGTGAGTGCAGGTTCATGTGTCAGTGCAGGTTCATGTGCTGTGTGAGTGCAGGTTCATGTGTCAGTGCAGGTTCATGTGTAAGTGCAGGTTCATGTGTGTGAGTGCAGGTTCATGTGTGTGAGTGCAGGTTCACGTGTGTGAGTGCAGGTTCATGTGTGTGAGTGCAGGTTCATGTGTGTCAGTGCAGGTTCATGTGCTGTGTGAGTGCAGGTTCATGTGTGTGAGTGCAGGTTCATGTGTCAGTGCAGGTTTATGTGTGTGAGTGCAGGTTCATGTGCTGTGTCAGTGCAGGTTCGTGTGTGAGTGCAGGTTCATGTGCTGTGTGAGTGCAGGTTCATGTGTGTAAGTGCAGGTTCATGTGTGTAAGTGCAGGTTCATGTGTGAGTGCAGGTTCATGTGTCAGTGCAAGTTCATGTGTGTGAGTGCAGGTTCATGTGTGTGAGTGCAGGTTCATGTGCTGTGTGAGTGCAGGTTCATGTGTGAGTGCAGGTTCACGTGTGTGAGTGCAGGTTCATGTGTGAGTGCAGGTTCATGTGTGTCAGTGCAGGTTCATGTGTGTAAGTGCAGGTTCATGTGTGAGTGCAGGTTCATGTGTGTGAGTGCAGGTTCATGTGTGTGAGTGCAGGTTCATGTGTGAGTGCAGGTTCACGTGTGTGAGTGCAGGTTCATGTGTGAGTGCAGGTTCATGTGTGTCAGTGCAGGTTCATGTGTGTAAGTGCAGGTTCATGTGTGAGTGCACGTTCATGTGTGTGAGTGCAGGTTCATGTGCTGTGTAAGTGCACAGTTCATGTGTGAGTGCAGGTTCATGTGTGTGAGTGCAGGGTTCATGTGTGAGTGCAGGTTCATGTGTGAGTGCACTGTTCATGTGTGTGAGTGCAGGTTCATGTGTGTGAGTGCAGGTTCATGTGTGTGAGTGCAGGTTCATGTGTGTCAGTGCAGGTTCATGTGTAAGTGCAGGTTCATGTATGAGTGCAGGTTCATGTGTGTGAGTGCAGGTTCACGTGTGTGAGTGCAGGTTCATGTGTGTGAGTGCAGGTTCATGTGTGTGAGTGCAGGTTCATGTGCTGTGTAAGTGCACAGTTCATGTGTGAGGGCAGGTTCATGTGTCAGTGCAAGTTCATGTGCTGTGTGAGTGCAGGTTCATGTGTGTGAGTGCAGGTTCATGTGTAAGTGCAGGTTCACATGTGTGAGTGCAGGTTCATGTGTGTGAGTGCAGGTTCATGTGTGAGTGCAGGTTCATGTGTCAGTGCAGGTTCATGTATGTGAGTGCAGGTTCATGTGCTGTATAAGTGCACAGTTCATGTGTGAGTGCAGGTTCACGTGCTGTGTGAGTGCAGGTTCATGTGTGAGTGCAGGTTCACGTGTGTGAGTGCAGGTTCATGTGTGAGTGCAGGTTCATGTGTGAGTGCAGGTTCATGTGTGTGAGTGCAGGTTCACGTGCTGTGTGAGTGCAGGTTCATGTGTGAGTGCAGGTTCACGTGTGTGAGTGCAGGTTCATGTGTGAGTGCAGGTTCATGTGTGAGTGCAGGTTCATGTGTGTGAGTGCAGGTTCATGTGTGTGAGTGCAGGTTCATGTGTCAGTGCAGGTTCATGTGTGTGAGTGCAGGTTCACGTGCTGTGTGAGTGCAGGTTCATGTGTGAGTGCAGGTTCACGTGTGTGAGTGCAGGTTCATGTGTGAGTGCAGGTTCATGTGTGTGAGTGCAGGTTCACGTGCTGTGTGAGTGCAGGGTTCATGTGCAGGGTTCCTGGGCTTCCCCACTCTGCAGAAATGGAATTCACATAAGTGCAAGGCTGAGCTGAGTGGCACGGAGAGGAAGAGGCTCTGTGGTTCCTGGAGAAACTGGGACCAAAAGTTGCAGATCTGTCCTTTATTCATGATGGCCTGGCTTTGTTTTTCCAGGAGGAGTTCACAGCTTGGCTTCTTGTGTGTGCTGCTGCTCTCTGAATAAACCCTGTTTACACTGCAGTGTGGATGAGGCTTTGCACTGAATTAGCTGATGGCTACCTGGCCTTTTCTCTGGCCTAAGCAGATTCAAGCTCTGGCTTAATTTGACCCTCAGATTTAACACACAGTGGGAATTAGATTCAGTAAGATGGTTATGGTTCATGTTATGATCCACAAAATGAAGACAACCTCCTTAGGAAAGCATTCACAGGGATAGAACAGTTCATGGAAAATGTGACTGGTATCTAGATCACTGCTTTGATTGCCATGCCACCCCAAAAGCATCCTCACCACCAACTTCAGCATTTTCTTCTTGCAGACTTCATCCTTCCCCTGTAAGTAAGTGCACACAAAGTGCCCCCTTGGCCTCAGGCTGCTCTCTCAGGATCACCATCCTGCCTCTGCAGCCCACTTGCAGCATTAGGCATTGAGGCTGAATTGGAGGGGCAGCTCAGGCTTCAGTTTCCATGAACCTGGTAGGAACTTTATTTCTTGGAGCCCTGCAGCCCTCAGCCTGAACCTGGCCATTAAGTTAAAAGGTGTTGAGCTGAGGAAAGGAATGGCAGATGGACAGGGGTCAGGGTCTCACCACATTCATCTCCTTTGGGAATGGGCACCTGGGAAGTCTCAAGGACTGATTCTAGCAAAAGCCACAACTCTGAGTGTTCTGAAAACAAAGCAGGCGTTTGGCAGTGCAATGGGGTTTGTGGTCACTGTCTGATTAGTGAAACTAGATTATGCCTAGGTTTTCCAAGCAAACATCTATCATTGCTTTAAAAAAAAGATTGAGCCAACACAAAAAACAGAGTGATTATATGAAAAACATTTTCCTTGCACAAAAAACCAGCTTTTCCTGCCATCTCTGCAGTACAAGTGAAGGTTTGAAGGTGGTAGGGTGGTAGTCACTGGCAAAGAGAGCAAGGGTTGAGAGGAACAGTGGGAAAAGGGACACTGACAAAAATAAGGCATGGAGGGAAATTAAATCAGACTGGTGACATGCAAGAAGGCATATATTAAGGAATTACAGATTTTTACATGCATATGCTGAGTGAAGCTAATTGTGCTAATTTCTGAACAGCAAGAACAATAATCAATGCTTCTGTCTGAGGGTATTTCTTACTGATCAAAGACTGAGCCGTGGAGTGTGGAATGAGTCAAACAGAATATTGACAAGGCACTTAGATAAAAAAGAATAGAATGATGGAGCAAGAAACAGAGTGTCATGAATTTTAGAAACACTGCAGCCAATTTCCAGACAGCCAGATGACAGGGAATGCCCAGAGATCCCTGTCCCTGTGCCCAGAGAGCCCTGGCACAGCATGACCTGTGGCACAGGCAGGTGACAGGGAATGAATGCCCAGAGAGCCCTGGCACAGCATGACCTGTGGCACAGGCAGGTGACAGGGAATGCCCAGAGAGCCCTGGCACAGATGACCTGGTGGGATTGGGGTGACACTCAGGAGTTCATTTCTCCTCAGTGCTTCCTTCAGAAGCCAATGCTGGAGAAGTGCTGCAGCTGGGTGCCAAACACCAATCAATATCAGAGCCCTGCTTCTAATGGTGTTTGCAGTAGTTTATTAACTATTCTGCTATCACTGCATCAGATACCTTCCTTCAGATTCACCAGGCTGGCTTGTGTATTTTTAATGAGGGTTGGCACAATTCTCCACAGAGCTGTGGGAGCTGATGGAGATTTACTGGATGGATTATCCCTCTGGGACTCCCACAACAATACGTGTGCTATTTCTATCCATTTTGCTCTAAAATAGATGGGTATGTCTTTAAAATGAGCTGGCAATTTCCTCTGCTAATTAAACTCAGTTGAGCAGTACACAGGAACTGGTGTTGCTCAGGCTGTGTGTGAAAGCTCAGATCTGAGAACCTGCACAGCAGCCTCTACAAACACTGCCCTGCAAAGCTGCTGTCCTACCCACAGACATCACCTGAGCCAAGGCTGAGATTGCTCTAGTGTGTGCTGGGCACTGGGCTCACAGCCTGAAATGCTCTTCTCCTTGATCCTTGCATCTGGAGAGCTCCAACACACACAGAACTTTCTACATTCCTGGATTCTCAGTGCTTTTAACCAGAAAAAGATTTTAAAATTTGGATTTCTATACCTTCAGGTATACCATATCATTGCTATTCAAAGTGATTATGCCAGCTATAACCCCTTAAGAATTCTTTTTCATACAAAGAAGTATCTGTTTATTCTCCTATGCCAGTTTTTTTTCTGTCAGTCATTTTTGAAATCATTTATCAGTTGTCCTATTCAGTAACAAGTGATCAGTAAGGCTTTGTCCAGCTGCTCAGCCTCAGTGTTTTGTGTGGTTCTCTGGTGCTGTGTTTTTTCAGTTGAGGTTCTTTGTCAGCCCAGTGGATGCTGTGACTAATTTGGCTAATTCTGGAAGAAAGGATTCCTGGATTCTGTGCTGGTGTTTGAGGCTCAGCCCATGATTACAATGAATGGTGCTCTGGGTTAGACAGACAGCTGGATGGGATGATACCTTCTGGCCTCCCAATAATGGGGTCTCTTTGTGCCTGTGTGCCTTGGGCTTAACTTGTGAGGCAGCCCCAAGGCCTGGTGTGTGACCCCAGCCACACAGACTCCCTGCAGGGCCCTGAGTGTGTGTCTGATGGATGGGAGAGGCCTGGGGGGCTTCCACACCCAGTGCAGAGATGTTACTGGGACACTGCAGCAGTGCCAGGCTTTGGATTCAGACAATTCTCATGGTAGGTAGCTTTTTTGGTGTAGTTTGATATTGTTTTAAAGAGTGACATTGATTATTTCTGAAAAGAGAGGAACTTTAAAGCCCTCCTCATTACAGAATGACACTTGGAAAGTAACTGCTGCAGCTGAACAGCATCTCCCCCTCCACTACCTAACCCAGAAAAAAAGGAAAAACCCCCAATATTAGGTTTAAAACATTAAGTAATCTAAGGGTTTTTATAGGGTCGGTTACAATTCTCTTTGCTCAGGGTAAGAAACCCCAGAACTCCTGAGTGTTGTGACTGCCCAGCCCAAGTGAGCACAGAGCCATGGCCTCTCCCCACCCAGGCTGTGCTCTGCCCTCCCTGTGCCCAGCTCCTGGCACGGGGAATCTCCTTGGCCACCCAGCAGCTGCTGAAGGCTTCTCTGGCACGCAGGGACCAGCTCGTGCAGGGAGGGCTGCTGCAGCCCAGCTCCCATATCTAGGCAGTAAAAGAGAGTTTTCCCCAAACTCCCAGCTAGGTGATATTGATGAAGTAACACAGAAGGGGAGGACAGGAGCTGCCCAGGAAGAGTTCAGCCCTCACAAAGCTCTGATCACCATGGCTGGTACTACTGCCAGAGACACTGCAGATTTCCCCCCAGCTTTACCCTGTTGTTTGGCTGAGTTGGCTCCCTCCAGGGAGATCTGGAGGGATTATGGGGGTGCACGTGGTGTCAAGAGGGTGAAGCTTCTGCCAGGGGCACTGCAGCCCACGCTGCCCAGGGAAGGAGGAGAAGCAGCAGCTGCTGAGGAAACGGATGAGTGCAGGGTGGGCAGTGCCCACGTGAGGAGAGGGGACAGGAGACAGCCTGGGGTTCCTCAGACAGGGTGAGAGGACATCATGGCTTTTGGAGTGGGAGCCCTCCCTCAGCACGGGCTGTGAGCTGCCAAGGGCTGCCTGCCTGCCTGCTGCAGCGTGTCTGTGTGTGCAGAAATGAAAATGCAGCTTGGGAGATGAGCACTTCAGATACTGTGTCACCACTCCTCTTATCAGAGAACACTGGGTCTCAGCCGTTTCCATTACTATTTTTATCCCTTATTGTGTGCAAATGCACAAGGATTTTAGTAACAGCAGAGTCGTGTTTTAGCTGCTTGGGAGGCTGGAGAGCAAGATATCTTATTTTCATCAGTCCATCTAATGTCATTTTTACAAGTGAACCATATTGCTCCTACAGAATCAGAGCAAGTTTTTTATAAGGACATTTTCTTAGAGGATTGAATAGTTGCAATTGTTGGAGAAAGGTGCTTAGGTGCTGGATTAGGAATTTGCAGGATCAAAGCAGCAGTTGAGATGCCAGGGAACTCATCCAAATCACAGCATAGCTGATATTCTTTGGGGAATACTGGACTGTTTTGTATACAGCACTGCTGGCCCCACGTAACTCAAAACCAGGAGAACTGAAATGACTCAAACCACTGGGTGGTAGCCGTGAGGGTGTGCAGTGCCCACAGCCCGTGCAGGGCTGCACGCCCTGCCCTGTGCCCTGTGTGCCACGCTGCTGATGCCAGAGGCACTCAGCAGTGCCACAGGAGGGGAGGCCCCTCTGCAGCCTTGGGCACAGGGTGTCCCCTGGGTGCCCTTGGCCCATTTTCCTGGGCACAGGGTGTGCCCTGGGTGCCCTTGGGCCATTTCCCTGGGCACAGGGTGTCCCCTGGGTGCCCTTGGGCATCCAGCCCATTTCCCTGGGCACAGGGTGTCCCCTGGGTGCCCTTGGCCCATTTCCCTGGGCACAGGGTCCCTGGGCACAGGGTGTCCCCTGGGTGCCCTTGGCCCATTTCCCTGGGCACAGGGTGTCCCCTGGGTGCCCTTGGCACATTTCCCTGGGCACAGGGTGTCTCCTGGGTGCCCTTGGGCATCCAACCCATTTCCCTGGGCACAGGGTGTCCCCTGGGTGCCCTTGGGCATCCAGCCCGTTTCCCTGGCACCTCCCAGGAGCAGGCTGACCGAGGAGGGGCTCTGGCAGGGAACTGCAGTGGTTTGTGATCTCAGTTTCACAGAAATGCAGGGGGTGCCTTTGGTTTTGGGCTTGGTTGTTCTTTTTAACCCATGAGAAGCTGTGGGGGTGTCCAGACCACTCTCCTTGAGGTCCAGAGTGCAAATGCAGGGCATGAAATCATCCTGTGCCAGAGCCAGGGCTCAGCCTGAGGTCAGTGAGGGGAGCCCAGCTACAGCTCTGCTGCCCTGGAAGTGCCTGTGCCTGGCTCCTGTCCTGCCTGGGCTCAGGGAGCAGCAGAGAGAACAGTGGCCAGGCTCCTCCAGGCTCAGGAACTGCCAGGGCAGCTGGTTTGGTTATCCAGGTGCACAGCTGCAAAAGGTGCCAGAGAACTGCCACGACTGACCCATCCCGGGCAGTGTTCAAGGCAGGCTGGATGGAGCTCTGAGCAGTCTGCCCAGTGGAAGGTAGCAGGGGGTTGGAATTAGGAGATCTTCAAGGAACTTTCCAACCAAGCCATTCTATGATTACATGATGTTCCTGTCTTTTGCTTGGAGTACTGAAGTTTCTATTTAAAAACTTTTCTGAAAAGTGCTTGTCTTTGGGGAAAGTTTATGAAGGGCAGGAGTGTGAAAAGTAAATGGCACATATTACTTTAAGGGCAAATTTTAAATAATTAAAAGGAGTGTTACTTTTTAATGCAAGGTGAGGTGACTTGGTTCTGAGAAAACAGCACGGTGACTTAAACTTTTAGGGTCACTCGGGCCAAGAACACACGCAGACACCAGTATGGTGGACGGTTCAAGACTTATTGTCTCGCTTCGTTGGGCTTTATACTCTGCTAGTTTTTTCTTTACGTCAGGGGGTCTTACTTTACTGTAATTGGTTAGTAAGGGGTAAAAAGTTATAAATGTTAGGGGGGACTACATTCTTGGGTGATCTTTTATTACTAGGCGTTAGGGGGAGAGCAACTCTACTGCTTTCCGTGACATCGCGAGATTTTCCGAGCGCCTAACCCTATTCACTACAAAGGAGGGAACTTTTTACAGTATTTTCTTTGAGAAAACTAATTTTTGTTTTAACAATACAAAAAAAGCTCCTGATTCAGCCACAACAAGAAATGTTCCCACAAGAAAATGTGAGGGGCTCTTTTCCTTCATTATATATATGTGTATATATATAAGAGTGTGTAAAACACAGCTGCCCACGAGCCCAAAAGTGCAGCACATCCTTTTAACAAGACGTATAAGGAATACCTTGGGCAGCTGGAATGCAAGAACCTGGCCCAGAAAACCCAGCAGTGCCCTTCTGGTGCTGCAGACACGCCCTGGCACCGTGAGCAGCCAGGACTGAGCTCTGGATTGTCCATAGAACACATCCTGTGCAGTGCTGGGGGCTCACACACACTCTGTGCAGTGCAGGGGGCTCACACACACTCTGTGCAGTGCAGGGGGCTCACACACACCCTGTGCAGTGCTGGGGGCTCACACACATCCTGTGCAGTGCAGGGGGCTCACACACATCCTGTGCAGTGCAGGGGGCTCACACACACCCTGTGCAGTGCAGGGGGTCACACACATCCTGTGCAGTGCAGGGGGCTCACACACATCCTGTGCAGTGCTGGGGGCTCACACACACCCTGTGCAGTGCTGGGGGTCACACACACCCTGTGCAGTGCTGGGGCTCACACACACCCTGTGCAGTGCAGGGGGCTCACACACACCCTGTGCAGTGCAGGGGGCTCACACACACCCTGTGCAGTGCAGGGGCTCACACACATCCTGTGCAGTGCAGGGGGTCACACACATCCTGTGCAGTGCTGGGGGCTCACACACATCCTGTGCAGTGCTGGGGGCTCACACACATCCTGTGCAGTGCTGGGGCTCACACACACCCTGTGCAGTGCAGGGGGCTCACACACACCCTGTGCAGTGCTGGGGCTCACACACACCCTGTGCAGTGCTGGGGCTCACACACACCCTGTGCAGTGCAGGGGCTCACACACATCCTGTGCAGTGCAGGGGGCTCACACACATCCTGCTGGGGTGCAGGGGGCTCACACACATCCTGTGCAGTGCTGGGGGCTCACACACACCCTGTGCAGTGCTGGGGGTCACACACATCCTGTGCAGTGCAGGGAGGCTCACACACATCCTGTGCAGTGCTGGGGGCTCACACACATCCTGTGCAGTGCTGGGGCTCACACACACCCTGCTGCAGTGCAGGGGGCTCACACACACCCTGTGCAGTGCTGGGGCTCACACACACCCTGTGCAGTGCAGGGAGGCTCCCAGGCCCTGTCCCAGCCCTGCTGTTCCCAGCCCAGGGTGCAGGGAGCACGTCAGGGGTGGCCCTTCCAGAGGCAGGGTGGCTGCAGGCCAGACCCATACCTTGAGTGCAGGGCCCTTTGCCAGGCTGGCCGTGGGTTTGTGCTGTCTGAGGCTGCCTTTGCCGTGCTGGCCGTGGGTTTGTGCTGTCTGAGGCTGCCTTTGCCGTGCTGGCCGTGGGTTTGTGCTGTCTGAGGCTGCCCTTTGCCAGGCTGGCTCTAACGGGTGAGTGTTTGCAGGTTACCTGAGGAAGCTGCTGCAGAACCACACCGCCCACGCCTGCGACGGGCAGCGCCTGAGCCTGCACTGCCCCCGGCACTCCACCATCAGCGTCCAGGCCGCCTTCTATGGGCAGGACCCCCACGTGTGCCCTGCTGGCCAGCCCGGAGGCAGCATGGGACAGCCCAGCAACTGCGTGGCACCCACCTCTTTGCAGGTACCACATGTTGTAAACCTTCTCAAGGTACAGAATTGTTCTCATGGCTGCTCTGCCTTTTCTGTGCAATGCTCTCAACCTTGAACGAGACAGCTCTGTAGCTGTGACACCACCCAAAGTGTTCCAGCTGGAAGGTTTGTCTGGACAGCAGGGGATTACCATGGGATTGTGAGAGCTTTGGAGATTGCTTTCTGTGGTGCTGAACCTTCCTCTGGAAACCCCATTCCTAAAGTTCCCTAAACAGTCTGCTCCTTTCCATTCAAGGGCTGGCCATGCCTGAGCTGACCAGTCCTAATCCATCACACAGGCCCTCCTTGACCCCAGGGGAGGATACAGACATTGGGCAGAGTGGGGTTACAAATCCAGAATAAGATAACATGACATGCTGGGTGGCATTTGGCTTGCTGCATGCCTGTCTTCCCTCACTGAAAAGGCCCAGCAACAGCTAAATAGCAAATCCCAAGATTTTCTGCAGATTCCTGCATTTCTGTGACTGCCTGATTTGTACCAGCAACATCCTATGGCTTGTTTGCTGGGCCTGCTTCAGTATAGCTTAAACTGATATATACTTCATCAATTATTACTTTCTGCTGCAGAGACTTTTGTAACAAGGTCTGACTTACCCCGCTGTCAAAGGCTTGTTCCATCTTAGTGACAAATACCCAGTGTTGTTCCAAATTCAGTAAATCAGTGCAATTGAACATGTTCTGTTTGTTAAACCTGTAAATGCTTTACAGGAGTCTTGATGGGGTTTGCAATGTTTCTGTCTGTAGGGCACACGTTCCTTCCTGACATCAAGGAATGTCTGTTCCCAGCACCACTGAGCTGAAGGGTGTTGGGAAGAGGTTTGGCAGTGAATCCTCTCTCTAGAAGCAGTGTCAGGGCAGTTTAATAAGTGTGGCTCACCCATGATGTACTGCAGTTTTTGAGACATTCCAGACATGACCTGTGGGCCATGTGAAAGTCCATCTCTCCACCAAGAGCAGCAGGCCAGATGCATCCCTAATGTTACATTGCTGGCTGCAGTGAAGTGGCACCAGCTATTGCTTTGGGCTTGTGAGTGCCTTGGTGAGGTCTCCATGGGCAGCTTTTCCCTGGAATACAATAAACACAGCATGGGGCAACTGTTCTATAAACTACCATCATCATTTGGGCACTGGGGCTGATCAAAGGCATGACAGCATTTTGGCAAGGCCATGAATTTGTGTCAGATACAAATGCTCTGCATCTCAGGGAGTTCCAGTTCTGCTACATCTTGTAAAGTGATTTCTTAGGAAAGAGCAGCAGTGGCCTCATCCCTCCCTGCCTTCCCTTTGAGAGGATCTGCAGAGTGCACAGGCAGCTGGGATGCCCTGTGCTGGAGGGAGCTGCACAGGCACTCCCTGTGTTCCAGGGAACTCTTGTCAGAGGCTCCTGCAAAGCTGGATCTCCCTTCCCTTGGAGAGGATCTGCAGAGTGCACAGGCAGCTGGGATGCCCTGTGCTGGAGGAAGAACCCCAGGCACTATGTTCCAGGGAACTCTTGTCAGAGGCTCCTGCAAAGCTGGCTCTGCCTGCAGACAGTGACTGCCCCGTGCTGTTTTGGTGTCACTGTCTGCTCTTGTGGCTCTGCACAGCATCATGACAGGGCTGTTCACATTGGGCAGAGAAAACACCAACAGATGCACAGGAGATGATTCAGCTCAGGTGCAAACAGAAGGTGACTCAGCAGGGACAGCTCTCTCTATTTACTCTCTGTTTCACTGCTCCCTTCCAGAACTATCCCAATTAAGGAGGAGGTATTTTTTTGACTTCCAACTCTGTAAAAGGGAAATTGCCAGATAAAATTAAGTCTGCTCTGCTTTCTTTCCCTTTTAAACTCCTTAGAATGCATTTAATGCTGAAAACTGTTGGATGATGTCCTGTTCCCCTGGCAGTGGGAGCTGCAGGATCACTGCAGGGTGCTGCCCATGTGTGCCACTGCTGCTGGGGAGGGCAGGTTTGCAGAGATGACACACAGACCCAGCCACTGCCAACCCCTCAGCCTGCAAACAGCAATGCAGCTTCTGCCACACAGTGGGAAATCTGTCATTTGGTCTCTTGGTACCACTGAGACCTCTTCTGATGAAACAAAGGCAAAAATTCCCATAGATTTTGAGTGACTACCTCAAACTATCAGAATGGTTTGTTACAGTTACTCCTGCTAAGAGTGGGGTGACCTGGAGATAACACCTCCTTTGCCACAGCCTGCTGGGACTTTAAACACCATGAATCCTGTGTACAACCACACAGACTATCCAAAAACTGTGTCCTTTGTCACAGCCTGCTGGGACTTTAAACACCATGAATCCTGTGTACAACCACACAGACTATCTAGAAACAGTGTCAGAAAAGCCCTCCATTAACTGAGATTTGGAGGCAAATAAGAATTTCCTGAATACACTGCTGCATTTGAGCTGGGTGTTTTTAGGTGTTTGGCTGTGACTGTGTTAAAAGCTGGGCAGGCTGGCCCTGGCAATGGTTTCATATTTTCTGCAGCTGCAGTTCCAAGGGCACAGCAGGAGTGGGAGCACCAGTGTGAGCAGTGCAGGCACTCAGTCCTTTGGCAGACTGGGACAGAGTGCCCATGACACTTTGTGTGTGGCACTGCTGGCCTGCCTGTGCTCTGCACTGGAAGAACCAGGATGTACTGCTGGGCCAGTGAATTTGGAGTAGATATGGCCTTGGAACAGCATTGAAAACACCCCACAAAACCAGACAAGGAGGCTGAGGATAGACTTGCACACCTGTGCTGTCCAGTCACACCAATTCTGAAATTTTCTCCTGGCCAGTCAAGTGAGTATCTGATAGTGTGTGTAAGTGCAAGCCAAAGGAAGTGTCCCTTTAGCAGGGGCTCCTACACATGGCTTCCAGCCTGAGTGCACTTGTCATTAGGCAGAGCTCTCCCAAGTGAGGAGGATTCACACAGCATGTTCAGGCCACGTAAGCAGACCAAGCAGTGCTGAAGAGGGCACCTTGTTTGTTGCTTTCCCTGGCCACTGCACTCCCATAAACGTGCCCAGGAGTGTACCAGTGCCTCAGGTGTGACACTGGGGCTTTGTGTGCTCCCTGTGCTCTGGCTCTGCACCATTGCACTCCCATAAACGTGCCCAGGAGTGTACCAGTGCCTCAGGTGTGACACTGGGGCTTTGTGTTCCCCTGTGCTCTGGCTCTGCACCATCGAGGCTGGGGTGGCACTCAGGGCACCTTGGCCAGCCTCCCCAGGGGCAGAGGGAAAAGTGACAAACACCACCAAGCTGGTAACATGCTCATTTTTGTGATGAATGGTTCCCATGAAGCTGGCCAGCACTCCCAGCCCAGCAGAGCTGTGGCCTGGATCCAGTGATGCAGATGTTTCTTGCATGTTTATAGCCTAAAAGCTGTGATTTCTCTCCTGTGTAGAACAAAGTACAACTAAGTGTTTTCATTGCTGTATGGCTTCATACATTGTTGTCAAGACTATCCTTTTTGCCCATTGTTCTAGAAAGTACTGGATGAATGCCAAAACCTGAGATCCTGCCAGCTCCTTGTCAATAGTCGGGTTTTTGGGCCTGATCTGTGTCCAGGGACCACTAAATTCCTCCTTGTCTCCTTTAAATGCAAACCTAGTAAGTAATCTTCATCAGGCAAATGTGTTTTTCTGCGTGTTTTGTTGCTTGTTTTGGTTAAAATGCCAGTGCACAAGGCTTTGCATAAATCCACGGGAGGTTTTGGGGCTCCTGGATTGATAACAAATTGTTCTTTTCTACTTTACCTTAGCTCTCCATGGTGTCTGCAGCTTCAGGGTGCTTGCTGCCAGGCTAAGGAGCAGTGCAGTTGGGCAGGGGCAGATGTCAGACATCAGACTAGAAAGGAAAAATGTTATGGAAATGATTTTCAGTGAGATAGCAATGGTAATGTCACTTTAGAAAGAGCTGAGCAGCAAACCCACATGCTTGGGCTAAGGATCCAAAGGAAGAAGGTATCCTGGGAAGGAACATGCAAAAAATACCTAAGGAGCTGGGCCCAAAGCTTCCAAAGATTCAAAAACACCTCCTGTTCACGGAATAATGGCCAGGAGATCCATGTGCTGACTAGGTTAGAGGCTTTACTGTGGAATCACCTGTGCTCTGTGCAGGTATTGCACGCTGATATCTGAGGGGACAAGCCCTGCCTCATAGGGAACCCACTTGGTGAACATCAGAAAGGGAAAGGACGATGGGGACAATCCTCCTGAGGTTTCCTGACTGGTGGTTTTGGATCGTTCTCCTTGCTGCTGGGGTGTGAGCACAGGCTCCAGCAGCCTGGGGCCAGCTCTCCCCAGTGAATCCCCAGTGGGCTGGTGTGGGTCACACAGTGATGGTCTGTGGGCAGTGCACAGCCAGCACAGAAACACCAGCCCCAGACAAGGCACCAGGGCTTTGCTCTGACCAGGCAGAGGCACAGCAGTGCTGGAGCAGCAGGGGGCCAAGCAAACTGAAGGGCAGCCACAGTGAGAGAGGAGTCAGGGCAGACATGGGCTGCAGGGGGCAGGTGTCACCTTGGCTAAGGCACTGACTCAGCAACCCCAGGGACATACACTGGGACAATCATCAGGGGAAAATGCATGACATTTAAAACTTCCATTATCTGTTGTATTATGTCAATAGTTTGATTATTTTTGTATATTGCAATTACTAAAAGTACATTAATAGTCCATTATGAATAGTAGATGGATTTCAATACCATAGCAGTGTCTGTGTCCTTAGAAATCTCTTTTTGCTTATCAAAAGTGAATTGGGATCCTGCTCATTACTTTCAGAAACTGCTCAATATTTTTTCCCATGGGAGATGAGTTTTATTGAGTGTATAGTATTTTCTGTGATGTGAATTTTTAAAAAGCTGGTCAAAAGTGTATTCAACAGCAGCTGGTGCCTCCAGAATTGAGGAGTAGTCCAATTCCAGTGCAAATGACAGGATTTCTAGTGACAGGCAATTTATATTTGTGGGTGAGATACAATATTGTTATCTTGGCAGTGGCAAACACCCTTACTCAGGAAATCCCTTCAGGATAACTTCAGGTTTATTTTGCTGTCTCCCTGCCTTCAAGTGGGCACTGAAGCAGTTGCCTAAATGCCTTGGTGTTTCACCTGTTCAGAATTCTTGCTGCCATATCTTTGCAGAGGTTTGTGTTGGGCTCTTTCCTTGCCTAGTACCACTTGGGGCTGCGTGTCCCTGCAGAGCCAGGCAAGCTCAGGGTGCAGCTGCAGGCTCTCAGTCAGTCCCTGGGCACAGAGCCCAGGCTTTTGGCCTGTCTGTGTGTGCACAGCATGGCAGGTGCTCCTGTGAAGTCACAACCTGCAGTGGGTCAAGTATTTTTCAAAATGTTTTCAAAAATGTTTTCAAAATATTTTTCAAAATCACTTTTTACACTCAAGCTCGTGGCTGTTGATGAGCTTGAATGGAAAAAGCTGGACTGTCACCAAGAACATGAACCCATTGTTTTATCTGTTCTGTTCTGGATGTAACAATGGTGTTTTCATTCATGGGAAGATTGGAGGTTTTTCTCTCTCCATTTCCAAAGAACCAGCATCCACCCTCCACTCACAGGGACACCACTCACTAACAATGAGCTTTCCCTTCTCTTCTGCTCAGCTCAGGAATCTCCTTTTCCTGTTTCCACATTTTTGAGGACAGAAAAATCGGAGGAGAATGAACTCTTCTCCCTGCAGAGTTCTCTTACCTGCAGTAGAAAGGGCTGGCACCACAGCTCAACCACAAAGACTTAAGAAGGGAGAGTGCCACCAGAGGGTGGCTGCTCAGGCCACAAGAGCCCTGCTGCCAGGTGGCAGGTCTGATGCAGGGATAAGCCTGAGGGGGAGCTCAGTGCCTCCCCACCTCTGCCGAGGGTCCTGCCAGGGTGCCTGTGCCAGCTGAGCAAGGGAGGGGGGTTTGGCCAGGCTCCCAATTCACTGCACTGTGCCAGCCCAGCTCTGAAATGAGCCCTTGCTGGGGGGTGCCACCCAGGGAAAGGCAGCGGCCTTGGTGGAGCAGGGCAGGTACAGCTGAGAGCAGGGTGTGCCTGGATGGGGACCCTGGCCTGCCATTGTCCCTGCCATTGTCCCTGCCATTGTCCCTGCCTTGCTGGGTGGTGCCACCCCGGGAAGCACATTGGCCTTGGTGGCACAGTGCAGGTACAGCTGAGAGCAGGGTGTGCCTGGATGGGGACCCTGGCCTGCCATTGTCCCTGCCATTGTCCCTGCCTTGCTGGGTGGTGCCATCCAGGGAAACACATTGGCCTTGGTGGAGCAGGGCAGGTACAGCTGAGAGCACAGTGTGCCTGGGATGGGGACCCTGTCCTGCCCTTGTGCCCTGCCATTAGCCAGGAAAGCAGGGAAAGGAGGTTGGCAAAATCAGGGTTTTGTGCTGTGTTCAGGGCGGAACCACGGGCTCTGTGCAGTCACTTGGGCACAATTCATTTGGAAGGAGCTCTCTGCTCTTGCCTTTGTGTCAGCTGCACAGGTGCCACGTGCCACCTGCACTTGCAGGAGAGCTGGTTTGTGTCCTGCTGCTATGTGCTATGAACAGCCCAGCCATTTAAATTGCCTCACACTGTCATATTGCTGTTTGCTTCCACTTCAGCTGAATACAAAACCAAATCAGCATGTGAGAACCAGGAACTGAAGCTCCACTGCCAGGAATCCAAGTTCCTGATCATCTACTCGGCCACCTATGGCAGATGGGCACACGAGGAGAGCGTCTGCTCGGGCCAGGCGGAGCACAGCCCCCCCTTTGGTATGTCTGGGCACCACCAGGGCTTCTCAGGCAGGGGCACAGGGAGAGCAACACGGGGGGAAAACTTCAGCTGCAGTGCTGCTCTGAAAGCATCCGTGATGGAACAGTGACAGAGATCATGTCTGAAACTCAAACACATTGCCCAACATGAGGGAGGAACATAGAGTGAGAAATACAGCAAAGGAATGAACTTGCATATAGTTAATCAGTTCTTAGTATGATTGGCATCAAGAACAAGTTCCCTTGCCTGTCTTGAATTTAGGTGACATATAACAAATATCAGCTGATTGTCTCTCCTTCCTCCAGCTTCTAACAATGACCAGATGACTCCAGTGTCACAATTCTGTGTTCTCTGGGCCCTGTTTGTGCCAGGTGTTCCCTGCAGGAGCTGCAGACTGTAAGAGGGGCCCAGGGCAGGGCCATTGCTCTGGATGCTGCTGTGTGAGCAGGGCCCAGGGCTGTGGTGGCACACTGGGGAGTTCAATGTACCCCAGAGTTCTCCCTGGCACCACGGCAGGAATGTCCTGTGACCTAGGACTGACAAGAACAGGTTCAGTGGTGACACCCAGGGCATGCAGGTAACTTGGCACACCAAGAGAAGGCCAGCACAGGATCAGTGTGCTGTTCAAGCCCCTTGGTAGCACCCAGGGAAGGGCTTGCATGACTGACACCAGCCTGTGCAAAGGCTTAACATTGCTCCTTAGAAACATGAGTTACATGTCACCCATGACAAGCATCTCTGAATGAAGATGCTTCTCATGGGCTTCTCATCAAGAAGAGATCAATAATTCATCTTAAGAGCCCTTTGTCTGCAAGCCAATGTTTCTATTTAGTTACATAGATGCTATTAAAAATTTATTGGCTGAAAATCACAATCTGTTCTTAGACAAGAATCTATTTAATAGTGGCAGGTCTGTGTTTCACACTGCCTCTCTTGGGCCTTCACGCAGACTTAGCTGTGCCTGTCTGCTCTGTGGAGAAAACATTCCAGCAGGTCTCTGGCAGGGCCCACAGCCCCTGGGACAGTGGCATCAGCAGGTGACACAGAGCAGGGCAGAGCCTCTCTGATCAGGACAGGCTGCCACCACACTCACAGACCTCTCAAAATCCCTCCCTTGCCTCCAATGCCAGCACTCACAGCTCACACATCAGAATCCTGCAAACCTTTCCTAATGGGTGAATTCCCCAGGATAAAGAATGTGCCACAGCCCCAAGCTCTGCTGTGGCCCCTGTGCAGAGCAGCAGTGCAGCAGCACCCTGGCTGGCACTGTGTCTGTGCTGAGGGAAGCAGCCTAGGACAGCAGGAGAGAGCACAAGACCTGAGCCAAGCACAAAGATCTACAAAAGGAGATCCTTGTATGCATTTCCTGCTGCTTAATGGCCATGCTTGGCCTCTTCCTGCCTGGTGCCAGGGACTTTCTGCAGGAATTCTGCTGCAATGTCCAAAAGCCCCTGTGTGGTGTGGGAGCTCACATTCAGTTATCACAGGAAACTCAGCACTCAGGAGCCAGACCCAGCTGGCCCCAGGTCTCTCTGTCTCGAGCCTGAATCTTATTTCTGTGGTTGTTTAAGCACCTACAGATGTGAGTGGATTTCTGCAATGACTGCACCTTTCTCTCAGAGAAAACAATGGTAATTTGAATGGAATGACTTGAGACAGCTCTTCCCTCCTCAGTCAGAACCCATGTCCCCATTTCTGTTTGCACCAAGAGCTGAAGGGCTCCAACACACATCCACTATTGTTTCTGCTCACATTGGTGAACTCAGCCTGAGGGATGTGCTGGAGCTCAAGCCCTTGCAGTCCCTTCACTGCATCCCAGAGAAACTGTGAGGTGATTTCCTTAGCACTGTGCAGAAGAGGAGCTACCCACAGGTCCCAGGCAGCCCCACAAAGTCTCTGGGGAGCCCCAAAGGTTTGCATCTCTCCATACCTGGCAGGGCCCTGCCAGCTGTGCTGGCACTGATGGGATGCTCCTCGAGATCCTGGCTGCCTGCAGACGTGTGTGACAGCAGGGACAGACAGACAGACAGACAGACAGCAGCTCTGAGAGGGACAGACAGACAGCAGCTGTGGGATGGGACAGACAGACAGACAGCAGCTCTGGGTGGCACAGACAGACAGACAGCAGCTCTGGGAGGGACAGACAGACAGACAGCAGCTCTGGGTAGGACAGACAGACAGCAGCTCTGGGGTGCACAGACAGACAGACAGCAGCTCTGGGTAGGACAGACAGACAGACAGCAGCTCTGGGTGGCACAGACAGACAGCAGCTCTGGGGTGCACAGACAGACAGCAGCTCTGGGTAGGACAGACAGACAGACAGCAGCTCTGGGGTGCACAGACAGACAGACAGCAGCTCTGGGTAGGACAGACAGACAGCAGCTCTGGGTGGCACAGACAAACAGAAGCTCTGGAGGGCACAGACAGACAGACAGCAGCTGTGGGTGGCACAGATGGGTGCTCAAGCACTGCTGCTCTGTGAACCACCTTTCACTCAGCTGACAGGTTTTCAGAGCTTTGCTGCAAAGGGAGCCCAGGACAACCAACCATGTCTTTGGCACACAGGCTGTTCTCCATGCAGGAAATAAACCCTCTCAGTCCATCCCTGCTGAGGAGGGAGGGGTCTGTGTGCCCCTGCAGGGCCCTGAGCCTCCCCTGCACACTGAGCTCGAGTCCCTGCTCCTGCAGCTGCTCTCTGGGGCAGTTTGATGCCAAAGCCAGCTGCTGCAGTGTCCCAGTGCCTGCCACTGTTAAACCTGCACACAACTCCCAGCCAGCACCTTCCTGTTTCACTAAGACTATCAAAAACTTCACAAGAAGATTCTGGGTGTGGTTCTGGAGCAGATGGTTCTGCCTGGAGGAATCCATTGTGCCCAGCAGCAAAGCAGGAAACCATAGCAGTTTGTTCCTGTGAGAATTGCTGCCTTTTCTGACCCATTATCTCTTTTATATTTGTACTAACATGTGCACAAGGAAACAGAAAATTTATTGGTCAGAAAAAGCTAAAGAACTGTGCCAGAACAGGTTACCATAGAGAGCACCAGGAAGATTCAGGTCAACAAACACCTCTGAAATTATAAATGACTCTTGTTAATACAAGACAATACTTGAAAGAAGCCTTGGTAGAGGGTTGTCTCCAGCTTCCAAGCCAGATCACTGCACTATCCTTCAGAGATTGTCTGGCTGCACACTGCTGCTCAGAGGAGCTCCCTCAGGGCCAGCAGAGCCCTGAGTCACAGCCCTGTCCCACTGTCCTTGCTGCAGCTGGGGCTGTGCCCAGCACTGCCCTCTCCTTCACCCACTGCCACTCTGGAGGGTGCAGAGGGGAGGGGGAGAACTCCAACTCCTCCCAGCCTGCACTGAGCCAAGGCAAACCCTGGGCTTGGGCTCAGTCTCCTCTTTATTCCCAGTGGAATTCAGGGGAGGACAAGGGCTGAGCAAGGCAAGCAAGGGGGATTTGCAAAATCCTGCAGGCTCCTTCCAGTCCAGCCAGGTGCCCTGGTTGTTCTAATGGAACAGGATTCTGTGGTGCTGTGATGGATTCTGTTTGTTTGCTTGGATACTGTAGCCAGTTCAAAGGGCCTCTTACTCACTGCCAGCATTTGGTTTCTGTGTCTCAGTAAGAGCTGTGCTCTGCCTGGTGTGAGCCTGTGCCCTGGGAAGGTCTCCTGAGAGCAGCAGGAACAGCAGTGAAGGCACATCTGGAAATGTTTCCACACTGCTTTGGGCATGGGAGACAGGAATCAACTGAATTTTGTGGATGCAGAAGTCAGGATAAAACAGTTCAGTTTTGCTTCCACCACACAACCCCTCAGGTCAGCTCTCTCTAGGTGCAGACATCAGCTCTGAAAAGGTCCTTGCCCGTGTCAGCCCGAGCAAACTGAGAGGATAAATTGGTGCTTTGGGCCCCAGGAGGTGCCAGCAGGAGCCACTGCACCCCTCTGCCCCAGTGAATGTTGTCAAGACCCAACTCCCCTAAAGGAAGAGGTCTGCAGTGCAGCAGGGTGAGGAGTGATTGTTTGAAGGGAGGAGGAGCCCAGCCACCATTTTTAGAGTCCAAATAACTTTGCTCTGAGAGAACAGGGAGGATCCGATTTTGCTGGTGGAAGTTGCTGGGAGCACACTGAGACACGCATCCCTTCAACCAGTGATGGTTTCTCCACCAGCAGTTCAGGGTTCCTGGGCTCACCTGGCTCACATCTGTCAGAGGTTTGGAAGGTCCACTTGGCCCTCAAGCCCACCAGGAGCTCGTGCCTGTGCAGGGGCAGGGAGTGTGGTTCCTGCTGTCAGGGAATGGAGATCAGCCACACCGTGCTGGGATGGGCCCCCACTCTGCACACACACGTGCAAGAGGACAGAGACACCAAGGCTGGGGTTTCATTTTGTACCCAAGTGCTGCTGCCCACACTGTGTGTTTGTGCTGCAAGCAGCACATCCAGCGGCCCTTGGCTGATGCACAGGCCCTGTGTCCATGCTCGTGCATAAATTACCATCTGATTTCAGCAGCTTTCTTTAGGAGCCTGCAGCCTTAGCTTGCTCCCAACTCCACAGTTTGCCCTCGTCAGTTCATGTCCCCACAGCTGATCTCTGGGCTCCACAAAGCACAAGCCATCCTGATTTGGAGGTGTGAAATCTTTGCTTTCAGCTGATTTTAAAAGCGAGCTCCTTATTCTTCTGTGAGTGGGCACAGTAAGTGAGGAGCAGTTGGGGATGAAAGCAGCTGGAAGCGTTTGGACAGGGTGAGACAGGCACAAGATGCTCCAGCACCTGCAGGTTTTGTGTGGCAGGAAAGGGAGGGAAAGCTCCTCCTGTCTGAATTGAGAGCAGCTTTAAGAAAGCAGAAGACAAATTACTTCTCATTAAAGCCTGTGTGATTTATGGCATGTCATTTGCATGCCAAAACTTCCAAAACAAAGCTAATTAGGGAGCTGAAAGAGCCTTTCCTGCAGAAACAAGGCTTTCTGCTCCAACTGTGAAATAGCTGCAGTCACCCTGGATCCTGTATTGCTGCATTAGGAACCTCTCCTGACACCCGTGTCCCCGTGCCTCCAGGGCAGTGTCTGGGACAAAGGATCCACCACAGCCTTGGTGTGCCACAGGCAGCTGGGAGAGAGGCACAGAGACTGGAGAGTGGAGATTAAAGAGTGGAGAGTGGAGAATTGGAGAGGGGAGATTAAAGAGTGGAGAATGGAGAGTGGAGAGCATTCCCAGGCACACACTGCTGCTGGTGCCACCAGCCTGGAGCATGTGGCCATGTGCCTCTGCAGAGGCAGCTGATGGAACATGGACACTGTACAGGTGGGACAGCCCCAGGACAGCTGTGCACATCAGCAAGCACCTGCTCAGGAAGGAGCCAGAGGTGTGTTTGTGTTCATCTCCCAGTCCATGGTGTCTCTGGGCCATCCCACAGGATTCCTGTACTGCAAGCACAGCCTGAGCTCTCCTCACTGCAGTGAGTGTCTGAGCAGGAGCAGGGTAACCTGTTCAAGCTAATCCCATCATAGAACTGCTGGGGAGGTAGCAAGGCCACATGTCAACCAGCCAGGATTTTTTACTAAATCACAAAAACCCAAAACCTTTGCAGAATGCCCAAGTTGTCAGGAAGTTTTCCATGTTATAACTCTCCAGGTACCGTCTGTCCTGTCCTGCACAAGAACAGGCACAGGTTGCAATCCCTCACCTGTGGCACCAGGCAGGCCTGGGGGCTCTCAAGGCTGGCCTGCCAAGGACCTGCAGGCTGTGATGGCTGGCTCCTGAGACAGAGCAGCCAATGCCAACAGGGATAGAGAGGATAAGAGATTATCCAGTCCCACAGAAACATGAGCAAAGGCAAAATGAAACATGCACCTGCCAGATCACTGAATATGCAGAAAACCATCAGCACAGCATCCTCCTGGCTTTAGGAGGCACCAAGAACAGCTCCCAGGGCAGGAAATCCTCTAGAAAACATAACTCAGTTTGCCAGTTTGCTTTTGTGCTCCCAATCTATTAACTTATTAATCACTTGACAACTCCTCCTGATACTCTCCAGCTGTTTTTGTACTTGCCTAAGTAAGCTTAAAACATCCAAATGGATCCTTACTCATCTGGAATTGCCAGGGAGAGAAACTAGAACTGCTGAGTTAACCAGAACTACTCAGTGCTTTAGGCCAGCCCTTCCCTGCCTTCCAGCACTCTCTTGGGACACACAGGTCCTGGGATTTTAGGTCTCTGAAAAGTCAGAGCTCTGTCCCAAAATCCATGTCCAGAGCACCCCACAAACCCTTCGCCAGACAGATCACTCAGTATCTCCTGATAGCTCTGCCCAGGAATGGGACTGACTTAGAGCTGGAGCCAGGGAGTTAACTAAAAATCACAAATCTGCCCCATTCTCAAACATGAAATGTCAACAAGTCAGTCTCAGACCTTCTCTTCTGTCCAAACAGATTCGGGGAACCTGTGGAGCATCTCTGCAAACAGTGTTTGTCCTTCCTGTCCAGAGGCACAAACGAGCTTCTGCAGGCCACCCTTTCCTGTAGGGACTGTTGTAATCCCCAGAATGACATTCCAGACCTTCAGAGCCTCAAAGCTTGGGTGAATCACACCTGTCATACACAGGAGGCTGCAGTGTGTGGGGTGCTGCACAAAGACTCAGAAGTGCTACTGTCTCCAAACTTGTCCTTTCTGTTCAGAATCCAACACTACAGGGTGCTGTTTGCTTTGTGGCTGGGAGTTTAGCTCATGTGGATACAGAGAACTTAATCACATTTAGAGATGTTCTTTTTTTTTAAAGCAGAGTGTGACTCACACACTTTCCCACTCAAATAATTTCAGCTCCAGTGCAAAACCCATTATTGGAAGCCACATGTTTCCCTGGTTAAATATTGAGCCCATTTTGACCTCCTCATAGTAAACCAAAAGCTACTTTTTAATACCCTGAACTTCCCTGTAACCTGAGCTGTTGCAACACAAAAAACTGATCTCACCTGACTTGAACTGAACTTGGATATCCAGTTGAGTCATCTCAGTAACCCAGGGCTGAGAAACAGACTTGGAAACAGCATTTCATCTCTCTAGCTGTGGATGGCACAGATGGAGAGCTGCAGGGATGTGCTCATCTCTTCCAACACCTCCTGAATGGGACACTGAGAGCTTACACTGGGCACCTGTTTGGAGCTGGGTGAGACCTTCTGCACCCTCAGTGTGCACCTGTAAGGCAACATGGCAGAGCTACCTCGCTGCAAGTTCACATTTTTATCACAGCTGACTTCCTTGCATTGACAAATGTTAACATTTAACCCTGCAGTCCTGCTGAGGCCAAGTTCCACCTGGGCTCAGGTGCAGATTTGTGTCTCCAGCCGTGCATGCAGCAGCTCTCATTGCAGAGCACCAGGGTGCTGTACATTCACTGTGTGTTTTCCTTTCAGACTGTTTGTCTCACACAGCACTGGAAGTGTTATCCAGAAGGTGCTATGGGAAGCAGAGGTGCAGAGTCATCGTCACCAGCCGGGATTTTGGGAGTCCCTGCCTGCCTGGAGTGACCAAATCCCTCAATGTCAGCTATGCCTGTGGTAAGAGCAAGGGCACCATCACTTGCCAGCCCTCATTTCTGCTTGCACACACACACACGTGCACATGTGGGCACTGAGCCCTCCTGAACACCCATTCCCCTTGAACACAGGAGGTCTGTGACACAGCCATGTAAAATAGGTGAACAACCCCCTGGGCACAGCAGCACCTCACAAAGACTCTGGCATTCAGGGGGGTTTGCTATAAAAAATGCAACCAGCCATAAAATATCAACTGTGTAGTTCAATATTTTTGAGAAATACTATCAAGATAAGAGTTTGTTCCATAGAGCTCACCTGCAACAGAGCTAGGACAAACCAACTGGCATTGCCTGGCATCAGTGCAGGTAAAACAGCCCAGCATAATTGAAGCACTGTGCACAAGCCAGTCCTGAAACCTGACTCATGGGAGTTCATCTGCAGCTTCTCCCTCACAGAGGGGTTTCCTTTCTCATGGAAAGGGAAGTGAGGGATCATGAAAAGTAAAGGCTGGAGTTTCATCCCTTGCAGGACTGAAAAGTACCTCAGCTCATTCCTCAACCAAGAGGGAACAGCTTTCCATATTGTTTGCTATAGAGTAATATAATTTCCTAAGAGGCAAGCAGGATTCCCTAAAACACTGCAACAGGAGCAGCTGCACAGGTCCATCCTGCAGAGCCCCCAGGGAGCAGTGCCCAAGGGCACACTTAGCTGAGACAAGGCTTTAGGAACAGCACTGTAAGGCTGATGGCCACATCACCTGAGCACAAGAGCAAAATGAGCCCCAGGAGATCTCCAGGGTCCCCAGGAACTGGTTTGGCAGCTGTGAAGGTGGTGCAGTAATTCAGCTTCCTGTTATTGGAGAGATCTGGGAATCTGCCATTGCACCAACACATTCTGTTACTGTGCGGCTGCCCTTAGGAAGGAGCTAATGGAATTCTCTCTAATTAGCACGAGCATAATTACAAGAAGTCATTCCTCTTTGCAGGTGCCAGGAAGGCAGAGTGAGTTTGTTTGTGAGTTTGCTGGCACTGGAATTATGCATTCTGTTGTTTAGGGATGTGGTTTTGCAGAAACACGTGGGTAACAAATAGAGTTCTTTTGTGCTGCTGGCACATTTGGAAGAGTTTTTCTTCTGCCAAATCTCACCGGGCTGTGCAATGTGCAGCATTAGCCAATGATTTGCAGATCCGATTATTTTACAGACGTCTCATGAACACGGGAAGAATATTCCAGAATGGCAGTTTGCATTCATCCTCCTCACTAGAGGATGCCTGCTCATCTGCTGCTTCCCAAGGCAATGCAAACAGTGACAGGAGCTCAGCAGAGCAGTTTTGTTCTCAGGGCTGTGCCACACTTCAGAGCATTCCTGCCATGGTCAGCAGTGTGACAAACCCCACACTGCCCACCCAGTGCTCAGCAACTGGGGCAGCGTGTCTGGCTGCATCCTCACAGCTGCACTTCATTCCTGACAGGAAAACGTGACAGCAGCTGCTTCAGTGACATCTCAGTGCCCCCAGAGATCTGCTCAGCATCATCTCCTGCCTGTGCCAGGTGGGAGCTCCTGGCTCCTGCTGAGTCTGCCCTTCAGGATCAGGGAATCCTCCCTCAGGACACAAGGGTCCTGCAGCCCCATGGTGTGGATCAGGGAATGCTGTGGGATCAGGGAATCCTCTCTCAGGACACAAGGCTCCCCCAGCCCCGTGGTGTGGATCAGGGAATGCTGTGGAGGATCAGGGAATGCCCTCTCAGGACACAAGGCTCCCTTGTGGTGTTTGGCACTCCCTGGATGTCAGAGTCCCTTCATGGGCTGCCTTTGGCAGGAGGTGACTGACTCCTACTTGCCAAAGCAGTGCTGGCACAGGTTGGAATACAGATGTGATTACCTTAATAACAATTCCTGTCCTGGTCCCAGCTGATCTGTTCTGACCTATAGCAGTCAAACCCTTGCATCTGAGAGGCACCACAATGAACACAAGCAGGGCAAGCAGCCAGGGCTCCTTCTGTCCATGCCATTCTGAACTAAACATTCCCCTGCAATAAATATTGGAATGCACAGGGGCAAAGAGCAGCAAAGCCCTGGGGAGCTCCCCTAGGAGGAGGAGCATCAGCACAGGAGAAGGAGCCCCAGGCCACAACAGGACTTTGCACTGAGAAGGGGCATCCTCCCAGATGTTGTTCACCACACAGGCATCCTCCCAGATGTTGAGAACAGCCAGGCCTGCAAATGCAGACTGCAGGCTGGAAACAATCCTGCTCCTGCCTGCCAAGGAAAGTATTCTGCTGCTGGAAACAGCTACAGCTACCACGAGGTACGAGACAAAACAGAAATGAGCTTATTCACCCCTGGATCTGTTGGCCTTCCACTGCAAACAGGAGCTAGGGCTCCCAGAAGGATTCCTTCATCAGGAAAGGAAACAGCTCTGACTTTGAGCCCACACAGAAAGAAAAGTTGTGCTGAGAAAGAAGTGCTATTTTTAGTTGTTTTCCAAGCGAAAACTATGCTAAGCTGCAAACCTCAGTCACCTCTGTTCCATTTAACTCTCTCAACACTATTTCTTGGCAAGGGTTTCTATGTGGGATAGAGGTGAGCATCATACTTGAAATTTCTCCCTTTTTTACCCCCTCATCACTCTCAAAATCCATCAATCCATCAATCAATCAATCAATCCATCTGCCTTCCCATAGCACAGCAACAGGTGCCAAGGTCTGGGTGGCTGAAGGGGCCACTCATCCATCACAGAATATGGGAACTCTCAAGGCCTCTACAATGCACCTGCTTGCAGTTCTTTTAGTTACTTGAAGAAGACTGTGAACACTTAGCAAGGGAAGAAAGCAATGAAATAAGAAAGATGCAGCTCATTTATTCCCTTCCTCAGCAACTGTCCATCTCAGAGCTTCACAAATGACATCACACAAGACCCCACCATTTCTCTTGGAATGACAGTGAATTGTCCCCATCCAAACCCAGCATCTAGATGTAACTTAGCACCTGGCTGTAGCCCAGCTCATGCTGAATGTAGAGGCCAGTTTGTGCCCATCCATGGCTGGCAGCCCCTGAGGGGCTGAGGACAAGGGGCAGGGTGCCAGGCTGTCTGGAGATGCCCTGGTGTTCCTGGGGCAGGCTGGAGTAAGTCCAGGCACAGCAGAGCTGGCCTGACTGCACACAAACCACACAGTCAATGCTGGGAAAGAGCTCCAGGAGCAAACCCAGCCTTCAGTACCACCCTCAGAAACCCAGGGTGAGCATGGGACTCATAATTACCTGGGGAGAGGGTTCCTAAAACTAACAGAACACAACTTACCTTTTGTCTCTGCAGTTCCCAAATTTATCCTCACGGCAGTCAACCCCCTGGTCCCTGATAACAAGTCTTCCATCAGCCACAACGATGGTGGGTACCAGCACAGACACAGGGGCTGGGATGGAGCACTGCAAACCCTGCTCAAAGAGCACAGGGGAACACAGCACAGGCTGGGAGCGGGGTGTGAACACAGTCCTGCACAAAGAGTGACCTGCCCAGCCTGCCCAGAGTGTCAAAGTGAAATCGTAGCTGTTTCAGGGTGGAGAATCTTTTACACGTTCTGCCAACACCAGCTCTTCTCCAAGGCCACAGAGTTAAGGATGAGCCTGATGCATGTCCCCAGTAACAGGAGCACATGGCCTGTAGGGCTGGGAAGGCCACGGGAGAACTGTGAAGCTTCATGAAGTAAAATTATTTCGGAAACCCCAGTGGGAACAGGCATAAGGGGTTTCACTTGGCAATAGACTCTTTTAAATCAATTTACCATTTTCTACATATTTGATATTTTCAATAATTTGTTATTTCTACTTTATTTAACTTAGCAGCCATTGTTTGGTCTAGTGTTCTGCAGCTCCTTAGCACAGCACTAGCCTGCCTGTGTTTTGGGTGGAGTTGTTAGCTGGGAAGTTCCTGGGTTTATCAAATATCAGTTTAGTGGCTTCATTGAATTTGCTTTGCCTCCTCGTGTCACAGGTGTCGACCTTGATCCAAGGGAATCGAGGCTTCCAAAGAAAGATGGAACTGTTGTTAGCTCCAACTACTTGGCTACATTTGCATACATCAGAGGTAGGAAAATGAGGCTCACATTGCTTGGCTCACTAGATTGTGACACTGTGGGAAAAGGGGGGATCAACTCCAAAGGTTACAAGTAATCCCATCTTTATGGTAATGATATTACTACAATATAATCACCATCTTGTGGATGACACAATCCCAGCATAGTTGATATTCAGGGAATATTCCTTGCCTTGAAGGATTCAAACTCTCCTAACAACTGCAGCAAAGATATTTTTCAATTTTTGACGGGGACTGTTGGTTGTTCAGTACTTTTAAAACCCAGCCCTGACTGTGAGAGCCCTGGAGACATCCATCTTTGGAAAGGCTGGGTTGCATACGTATATGGATCATCAAGGAGTCACAAAACAGGAGAAAGCCATCCCAAAGCCAGCCCTCTCTGCTGTGAGACAAAGCAGGGCCTGTGACTTAGCAACACTGAGTGCAAAGGAGGAAAAGTGCTGCCTGCTCAGCCTGGCCTGGAGATGCTGCCGAGGCCTGCAGAGCCCAGAGTCACTCTGCTCACGGCCCTGTTAGTGAGGGCAGCGTGGCTGGAGAGAGCCAGCAAGGTGTGCAGAGTCCTGGCAGCTGGCTGACAACAGCACTGAGCTGCTCACCAAGGGCTGGGCCCTGCTGTTACTTTACAGTGCCATAACCACACTGGATTTTGCCCAGCAGCTGGAGAGGCAGAGCTGGCAGGGCTGGGCTGTGAGTGTCAGCAGGTTTGGGTGCTACAGAACACCTGGGAATGGCTGCTGGGGTTTGGAACCAGCCTGGGCAGCCTGCACAGTGATTAAGGCCTGGCTCTCTTGCCTGCAGATCACCCCGAAAGGCTCGCTCTGCTCTTTGTGTCCAGCGTTTGTGTGGGGCTGATCCTCACGCTGTGTGCCTTGGTGACCTGCGGGCTGTGCCCCGGGGACATCCGCAGGCTGCAGGGGAGCGGCCAGCAGCCACTCAGGGCCCAGGGCAGCACTGACCGGCAGCACGAGGAGCAGCACGGGGAGGATTCCTCCCTTGCAGACACCCAGGACGAGACACACGGACTGTTCAGGCCTCCTCACTCAGGGTACAGCTCGGCCGAGGCAGCGGAGCTGGCCGAACGCATCGAGCGCAGGGAGCAGATCATACAGGAAATCTGGATGAACAGTGGCTTGGACATGACACCCCCTAGAAACATGAATACATTTTATATCAATGAACAATAAATGGCTTATTTTGGATGACACTCTACCCCTTTAAAAAAAAAAAAAGTACCTTCTGTGAAGGAACATTCGTATCAGTGAATATAATTATTTGTAAAATAAAAAGAAATATATACAATAAAAAGAGGGTTTCATACCCTTGACTGTCAAGAAATCCTTCTGTGAAAAACACTCCACAGCTTTAACCAATGGTACAGATTACCTTTTCATTGTAATTTACAGTTTCACTGTAACTGCCAAATGCATGTCCAGGAATATTAACCAAGGTGGAAAATATTTAATCAAAATTACTCAACCATCAGAACAGACCCGCCCAAGATGTGCTCCTGCTGCCACCTGTGCTGGCCAATCTGTGAGGGACAACCTTCAAACAGGCTGCTGCTGTCATGAAGGACTCTGGAAGTTGCCACTGCCAAGAATACTTCACTTGAGGGAAACACTGGGTTCATTTTCCTGATCCTAAAGCAGGGTCAGAGCCAGCACTTCAACACAGGTCATATTCTCAGGATTTTTTATCAGCTCACAATCTTCACTTGAAAATTGTTAGACCAGTCAGATTTGGTTTCAGTTGGAGAGAAAATTCAATCCATGTGTCTAAGCTGAAACCAGAACAGCCTTCCTGTCTTAAAAATGTCTCCAATATTTTTGCTGCAGCCCACAGGGAATTTACTGAACAAAAGGAGGAAAAATGTCACTTCCTCCTGGTAATACTCGATGGGTTCACTGTGCTTCCCCACTTAGATGCCGGGTGCCCAGGTAGAGCGTAGCATGAAACACTTGGACAGAACACAGTGACGTGGCTGGTCATTTCCTGCTGATACAAAGTCAAATTAATCCTGGAAAAACTTTAAAGGGAGGAAGGGACCTTGCTCAGATGACTAAGGCACAATCCTGTGCTCAACTGGAAAAATCTGAGCAACAAGCAGCATCCTATCAGCGGAAGGAAGAGAGGCTGAGGAGCTGGACAGAGGGCTGAGGTCAGCAGAGCACTGGGAAACTGCAGGGGAGGCTGGCACAGCCCAGAGCCTGGCTGCAATCCTGCAATCCCACTGCTCTCCCCTTCCAGCAGAACTCATCACAGCCTGTGCAGTGCACAGCACTGATCCCTCGGTCCTGAGGGTGAACAAGGCCAGTCTGCCTTGGGGAGGGCCCTGGGCCACATCTGGTCCTTCCTCCCGACTCGAGGGGCAGGTGCCACCCGTGTCCCAGTCACACACAAAGGGACTGACCTACAGCCCAGCAATTCCTCCTGCTGACAAACCATGCTAGTGACAAAACCCTGATCCTCCTTTCTATGGAGCAGGCTGGCTCTGGGCTGCAGGGGCTCCCCAAAACTGAGTCCTGGTGAGACTGCCTCCTGGAGAGCCTGGGGCCCACAGCCCAGCTGATGTTTTTGGAAGTTATCTGGCTGGCAGTTCATGTTTATAGTCACTAAAATTTGTGCATTTTCTTCCTTCATTTTTTATTGGGGTTTCAGCCCATAAGCAGACATCCTAACAAAAGCTGGGAGTTAGCTTTCCTTCAGACTTCACTTTACTCAAGACAAGGTAAAGTCAGCATGCCCTGGCCTGGTCCAGCCAACCTTCCTGGGCCCCCTGTGCCAGTGCTCAGCCACCCCCACAGTGACAGAGTGCTCCCTGCTGTTCACAGGGACCCTCCTGTGCCTCCCTTTGTGCCCATTGCTTTGCTGCTGCCACTGGGCACACAGGCAGGTGCTTTCCCCTCTTTGGTCACTCCATCCACACCTCTGTCCCTGTGCCACCCCTCACTGGGACTCCCAGCTCACACCTGGGTCCTCACTCCTGCTAACAAAACTGCAGTGGCAGCAATCAGCAGAAACCACAAGTTAGTCTCTTCCTTGGGCCAAAACATTTCACTTTTCCAAACTCCCAGTCCTGTCCTTGCTTTTACAGCCTTGGAGGAAAGACATTTTACACTGCAATAGTGATTTAACAATGAAATAGCAGTTTAACTGTTGACCTGATCCCCTCCTGACTTACCTCCTGCCTGCCAGCACCCACCAGCAGGCACAGTCAGAAATTCCTCCAGGGGCCAGAGAAGCAGCTGCTTCCCACGATGGAGCATTGCAGACACTGGGAATGTGTTTTGAGGGAAATCAAAGTGCAGTGGTCAATAATGCATGGCTGTTGAAATGGATCCCCACACACAGGGACAGACCCAGACCCCAGCACAGGGGCAGCTCAGCAGGGCAGGGCAGCAGCCTCTGCTCCAGGCTGGGAGGTCAAGCCTCAGCAAGGATCTGCTCCTTTGCCTGAACTATTTCTAGTTCTGCATTCGAGGTGCTATTTGATTCTTCTTGCATAAACTTGCCAAGTCTAATTGGGGAAAGCTGTCAATTAGTGCTTTACCTCATTTCCAAAGCCTCAGTGTTTGCAGCAGTCTGAGAGTCAGAATGAAGATAAACAGAACAACGTGATAAACAGACACGGAATTACTTGGGTCTTTCTGAGACAATCCCCAAAGTACCCAGCAGACAAACCAGAAAATGAACGAGGTAGGCACTTTCTGTCCCAAGCCCTACAAACCAGCAGCTCAAGTGCCACAGCTGCAATCTCTGCAGGCTGAGGGCTCCCAGGGATGGAGCCAGGAGGCAGCAGCAGAGCTATGGCAAGGACACCAGGGCTGCCTGTGGGATGGAGTTCAGCAGCAATGTCCCTGCAGTTCCCCAGAGGAGCAGCCAAGGACAAGGCACTGCAGAGGAGAGCTGCCAAGTTGTTTGGAGTGACTGCCTGGTGCCCCACACAGCTGTGGCCATGACACATCTGCAATTATCTGCCCCAGCATCAACAGCTGGACTTGCTGCTGTGGCTGTTGAACTCCTCAGTCCTGCCCTGCAGTCAGCCTCCAGTTTGTCACCAGGAACGCTGGGTGAGGCTGCAGGAAGCAATAAATAAATCCTTCCAAACCCTGGGTGAGGCAGAGAAAGGAGCAATGTGGGAAAGCAACACCGTGAAAAGGAGAAAAGGAATGAAAGCAGGTGTGGAAACCACTTCCTTTCATCAGGAAGGAGATACAGCCACAAAACAAACATTTTAACAATGTTCTGGTGTGTCTCTCCTTGGAGAGAGAATGGATTTCCTCTTTGCAAGGGCACAGCTACTCTCCAACTCCCAAAAAGAAGTGGTTTACCAGAAAGACAAAGCTTTGCTTTTGCAGAGTTGCAAACCTGCATGTGGTGTTTCTGTCTCACAATCTCCTTGGACAGTTGAATACCCACAGCCTTTCCTCGGTTCCAGGACTCCTCAGTCATTTTCCAGTGACTTCATTCACTTTCAGCCACAATCAATGAATCCAGCAGAGCCACAAACACTGTTGTGACAACTCCAAAAATCACCAATGCTATGGAAAGTTTGCTCAGCTAAAGAAAAAATCATCACCAATTACAGCAGAGAACAGCAGTCCAAGGGGCACAGAATCTGTTCAATGTTTCCTATGCCTGCTTTTCCCTTGCTTTCAGAGAGGAAATGAGAATATTATAAACTCCAGGACATTGATTTTCCTCTTAGGAAGTTGAAGAACAAAGTGTTTTTTCAATAACCTTTTTTGCCATGTGAAATAATTCCAAATAAATTTTAAATTTAAAATATTTGAATGTTTTTCAACTCAGAAATGCTGATTTTTCCTTTTGTACAAAGTCACGTCACTGTAAAGTTGAGATTCAAGAAAAACTACCAGACACCAAACTTTCCTGGAAGTAAAAAAATGAGTGATTGCAGTAAAAGCACCATGAACAGGTCACTGAATGGCATCCATCACCTGTCCTGCACCCAATCTTCAGGCTGCAAGTTCAGCAAACACTCGACTTTCAACTTGATTGGTGCCTCTTCAACCATACTCATACAGAAAATTATGATGACTTTTTTTCTTCCATCCTAAAAGACCTGGTCCTATTAAACCTGGGATTATCCAATCTACCTGCAAATGATGCTTATTTTTGTACACAAATGACTGTCAACCTCTACATGCCAGCAAGGAAAACTAAACCCAAAGAATGAAAATGAAGCACGAGGATGTCACTAGTGTTTATAGAAAAACATTTCCTTTAAACAATTATTAAGAGGTCAACTCATTTCAAAATGACAGGTTGGAAACAGCTATGTTGAAATGTGGACAAGAACATAAAAAACCTTAATTCTCCCTGATTAGTCAGGGGAAACTGATTTCCTATAACATAAATTACCTTCTCCAAAGCACACCATCTAACAGCAATGCAAGAGAGAAGGGAGCACAAAGAGCACTCTGAACAATCCCAAACATTCCAGTGCATATTTACTACATCTCTTACCTAGGAAACACATGGACACTTCCAATTCCAAATTACAAGTTTCTAATAAAATACCAAACGTCAGGAGAGTCTGTTCATCTCTTTGCAGAGGAAAGTGCTGCTGCAGTCACAGAGAAACAGGAACATTTATTGAACATCTAAGGCCACAGGGGTGACAGCTTCAGCTGCTGTCTGAACAACCTAGCACACACAACTCAACTCCTGCTGCCAACAGCAGCATCAACCCGGCGGCTTCGAAGGGGTGTGCAGAGCTTCATCGTGGGCCCCATCTGATGTCCTTGACACCGTGGAATTGCCTTTTCAGAGCATGGCTGTCTGCCCACTCCGCAGCCAGAAAGGAGTCGTCGTCCTCCTCCTCCAGTTTCTGCGGCAGAGAGGGAGGGGGGCAGTGAGGGGCGCGGCTGAGCCCTGCCCGAGCAGCCCAGCAGCCCCGAGCACACCCACCTTCAGCTCCTCCTGCCTCCTGTGGTAGTGCAGCATCATCTCCTTCTGCTCCTCGTGGCTGAGCACAGGCTCCCGCCCCGGGGCCCCCTGTCCTCTCTGCAAGGCAAATGGGGAGGGCTGCTGCTGCCATTTGTGGTACTGAGGAGCAGCTGCTACACAGGGACAGCAAAAACCCTTCTCCAGACAACTGGATTGAACAAGGTCCCTCAGCACAGGAAAAGAACTGCTGAGAAACTGTGGCTGCATTCACACAACCACAGAATGGTTTGGCTTGGAAGGGACCTTGAAGATCATTTCATTCCATCCCCCTGTTGTGGGCAGGGACACTTTCCACCAGCCCAGGCTGCTCCAAGCCCCATCCAGCCTGGCCTTGGACATGTCCAGGGATCCAGGGGCAGCCACAGCTGCTCTGGGCACTCTGTGCCTCAGCACCCTCACAGGGAAGTGAGGGTTCTTGTTTCATCTCTGTATCTGAATCATGCTGCCCATTCTGTGGACATCAATGGAAGATGCAAACAGGATTAAGTCTATTTTACATAAATTTCCACTTCAAAAGAGATAATAAATCTGCTTTAAGGTCACTCTACATATCTCTTAGGCTGCCCTAATACAGACACAGGATGGCACAGGATTGAGTAAAGGAGACAAGTAAGGGAGTTACAAACCACTAGAAATAAAAGGAAATTTCTTATCCAGGCCTCTGTGTCCCTGGAAGAAATGAAGGGCACAGCAGAAAACACATGCTGTCAGTGCTGTCAGCAAGTGCCAGCACAGCATCTTCCTGTGCATGGAGATGGTGGATGCTCTCAGGAACAAACAGGGACTTGGATGCTCTCAGGAACAAACAAGGACTTGGATGCTCTCAGGAACAAACAGGTCTGAGGCAGTTTGGGCACAGAGGAACCCCTGCACTGCCCTTGCTCTTTGGGCAAGTCCTTCATGAATTAAACACACAGCATCCCCAGGAGCCTGCCCTTCAGTGGCTATTGAGGTGCCACACCATTCCCCAGTGACCTGGGAGGAAAGAAAATCCAAACCTGGACTTCTCAATAAATCACCTCAATCCCATCAGTCACCTGACTTACCTCTCAGGGATGCACTGCAGGACCCACTGCAGGAGGCAAGATTTGCCATAAAACTTGCCAGTTTGTATTCCCTCTATTCTTTAAATACCTCCTTGCTGTACTCCACAAAAACACCATGGAGCAACAAACAGCAACTGCAGTATGTAACTGACAGGCTAAAGAGTTACTGAAGAAAAACTCAGAGTATAACCCATCCAAACCTTAAAACAGATGCAGAGTTTTAGGATGCTCAAGCTGGAACTAATCTAATCTATTTTATCCTCCTATGGATAGTTCTCTTCCACAGAAAACAGACAGCCCAGGGTGAGGAACTTGTAGAGCCATCTCCCAGCAATACTCACCTTCTGGATCTTCACAATGATGGTTGTTTTCTCATTTTTGCCCACATAGTCAGACAGCAACTTGGTTTCTTCTAACTGCTTTCCTGCCCACCACAACTGTGCTTCAGATTCTTTTATAACTTCAGTTCCAGCCTGTGACAAAATAAACAAGGTGAAGAGTTGGAGGATATTGTTACTTGCTTTTTTTCCAAATCCAGATTTTTTTCATGGGGAAAAAAATAATCTTTCTGGAATTCCTAACATGAAGTGTAATTTTACAGTCTACTTCTACATGTTTCTGCTCATATTCATCTGTGGCATTTTGATTTATATTCCATTCAATCCTGATCTAATATAAACACTTTGGGACACAAATTCTCCAAGTTTCAGTGATAGGATGAGGAGCAGCACAGGCCATGTCTAACCCAGGATTACATACAGTGGGAATACATTGCTGCTTACATGAGTTCCTGACAAGTCTTCCTTGTCCTCAAGCTCCATCCTGATGGGGTCGTGTGGAGGCAATCCCATGGGATACACGATCAGGACAGCCCCTCGGAGCTGCTCCAGGGCATCTGTCACCACCTCCATGCCCACACACACACCGGCCTGCACTTGTTTCTGGAACACACACAGGGTCAGGGCAACACCACCAAACCTGCACAAGAGGGGCCATTCAGAGGAGAAGTGGTGGGACATGTGAGCAGAGCCAGCAGGAGTGCCAACCTCCCCACTGGAATACTGACCTGGGAGTACATCCCTCACCTTTGGCCCCTCTGTTTACTGGGGCAGGGGAGGAAACAGAAAAGGGAGACCCTCACCAAACTGTGAGGAGACAGCTGCCCCTGGAACACAGGGCTCAAAGCAGGACACCTGTGACCACAACACCAGACAGGGCTGCTGTGGCTCCAAGCACTTGCGACTCATGAACGAGACTCAAACCAGAAAAATTCAAGTGAGGGACGGAGAAGGGGCTTAAAACTTGAGACAGAAATAGAGCACATGTGAGCAGAAGTGCAAAGCCTGGCCAACTGCACAGCTCATGCAGAGAACTACAGTTCTCTGAGAAGAACAAGCACTTGAGATCATTCCAAACCCTACTGCAATGACAAAGGAGAAACATGACACATCTGGAAGAACAGAAATAAAGGTCGTCCCTGCAGATTTCAGTTTCTCAAGTGCTAAGGTAAGGGAATGTTGCCTCCTTGTGGACGTTCTTGATCTGGCTAACTGGCCAGTACAACCCCAAATACACAGCATGTTTCTTAATTTTGTCATTATGAAGTGGCAAACCAAACAAGCCACACTCCAAACTATCCTTACCTCCATCCATAAATGTTCCTAAATGTGTGTTTCAAAGCCATACGAAGGCTGAAACACCACACAGGGCACCTCCAGGTCTGGCAGTGTCCATCTGAATGCCTGAGAGCACCATCCCATCAGGGCACACCCTGTGCTTGTCTTGCACTCTCACACTCAGCAGGACTGAGCTGAGTGCAAGTGCAGGGAAACCAGGGCCTGAGCCTGAGCCCTGCCACCCCTGGAGCCCCAGTTGAGGCTGGACTGAGCTCTGAAAGGGATCCTGCCCCTGGCACTGAACCTCTGAGCAGCCTGCTCTGACCTCCAGGGGAAGGGATCCTGCCCCTGGCACCGGCACTGAATCAGCTTTAAGGTCCCTTCCAAACCAAACCATCTGTGATTCTGTGATCATCTAAGAGATTAGAACACATTTTTCAATTAATTACACATAAAAGTCAAAAGACTGCATTAACTCCAAGAACAGTACAGAATGCAGTTAATTTTTCTCCAGAAAGCACAGCAAGCATTCACCCAAAGAACACAGCAGTAGCAAATTGCAAGGATAAAACTGAATGGGATTTAATAGTTCCACATGGGCTCAGCTGCCAGAATTCTCCTGGAGTTTAATATCTGATTCCTTAACCTGTTGGACCACTTGCCAAACGCTTTAAAGAAAAACATTAACCAAAATGCCAGGGTTTATTAGACTATTCACATCACTTCATGGCATTTCCCAACAACTGTCAGCCCTTGCACTGAAAAAAGTCTCATTTTATTCAGGATGCCAAACTCCACAGCACTTACTAGGAAAGCCCCACACACCACTTGAGGAAACTCACCTTAGAGATTAATGCCTTGGCTTCTTCTATTGTCTTCTTTATAACTTGCTGCATTTTTTCATTTGGAGCTAAAAGGAAGAGAGATATCTCACAGTCTGTGCTGGCTGTAAAGAAACCAGGCACACATCCTGTGCAGACTCCACTGTGAGCAAATGAAACAGTGCTGTACCATAAAGCAGAGTCACACAGTTCACTCCTGTATTTCCAACTCACTTAAGAAACAAGCAGGATTTCTCATGGGACAACCAAGTGACTTTCCCCAAAGCCATGTGACTGGTACTTGTCCCTGGATCCCTGCAAGTGTTCCAGGCCAGGCTGGCCAGGGCTTGGAGCAGTGTGCTCTGGTGCAAGGAGTCCTTGCCCATGGCAGGGGAGTGCAAGGGGATGAGCTTTAAGGTCCTTTCCAACCAAACTACTCTGTCATTCTGTGACCTGCAACTTCGTTTGGGACAAAGGTCCTCAGCAGAAAGCAACAACCATAATCCCACAGCCTCCACAAGAACCCAAGGCTCCTTCCTGCTGGACTGCTGTGGGCTGTACTGGCAGACATGCCTTTACTGGGCAAAACAGCTTGCAGCTATCTTCTCTAATTAAAACCTCAATCTAACAATGAAGACAGTTTCACAAATACACTGTACATTTCACATCACAGCTACTATTTCAATTGCTATAAAAAGCCTGTCCTCCAAAACAAAAATCCAGCTGAAGCATACTCATTCCCAGCTCATGCCCCACGTGGGTGCAGTCTGATGGCACCTGGTTTGGCTTGCATACACACCCTGTTCAATTTTCTGACTTGGACAATATCACAACACTGAACTCCCACTTAAAAAGCCTTGCTCAGTGAATCTGAACCCCAGTCAAGGAGAAAAAAGGAGAAATATTAGAAAAACAGCCCTTAATGTATCTTGCAGTCCCCGAGGAAACTCAGTTCTCAAGTGTACACTTACAAATGGGGAGAGCAAGCTGAACTGGAACAGTCAAACTTGCTCCTGGTGATGGTTTATGTGCTGAAGAGAGACACTGCTCTTTAGGCTTGTTAATCAGCATTACCCCAGACTGAACCCAAGACACAACTCCTGTGTGTGGAACTTAGAGTTTGGCCAGCCCATTCCAGAAGCAGGGATTTGCTGCTCCCTGTTCTATGATGGACTGTCTGTGTCCGAAGGGAAAGAAACAAGCACTGACATTTGACTTACCGAATCCATTTCTCCGCCCCATTTCGTCCTTCCTGAAGACACTCCCACCGCTGGGGACACACCTCTGTGCCCACTCGTCCTTTAACTTCAGCTCCTCGATCTGCTCCTCCGTCAGTCCTTGCATGTTGTAAGGTAAGGAAATACCATGCTCTGCCAGCTCCTCCATCTCTTTAGAGTGTTTGGAGAACAAGATTTAAAGTCTCCGTCACTATGGTCCATTTACAAAAGCCTTCCACGTGATGTACATGCAGGCAAAACTTGCCCCTAGCTTTTTGTTTCTAAACAGGTAAATTCAGGGAATAAGGGATATAAACACGCATATATAGATAAGGATCGTGTAATTATGTTGAAATTTATACATTTTACATAACCATAAAACAATGTAACAAATGACATGTGCAGGGATACAAACCCTCGTGGTACTTCGTGGCCATAAACCTTTTATTTTTGGTAATTCCCTGGTCAGGCTTTTTTAGATTTCAGAGCAGGGTCAGTACGGCCTCAGACACCCCACAAACACCGTATTCATAGGCTGCAGCCCCAGGTCAGGCTCACCTGACAGCAATCTCTGCTCTCACAGCCCCACGGTGGGGCAGGAAATGTTTTTAAAGCTGCCTCGGAGGCTGCTGGTCAGGAGGGAGCAGCTCACAGTGCCCTGAAGGATGACTTTGCACCCAGTAACAAGGCAAGGGGGAATGGCGTCAAACCGCCACAGGGCAGGGTGGGACGGGACACTGAGGAGAAATGATGCCCTGAGAGGGTGGCACAGGGTGCCCAGAGCAGCTGTAGCTGGTGCCAGAGCCCTGGCAGCGCCCCAGGCCAGGCTGGACGGGGCTGGGAGCACCTGGGACAGCGAAAGGGGTCCCTGCCATGGCAGGGCTGGCACTGCGAGAGCTTTGAGGTCCAAACCAAACCACTCCGCGATTCCCCGATTTAAGCGGCTGTTACCGGCACACGCAGCGGGAGAGGCTCCAGCGCTTTGCAGCGCCCTCACCGAACGCGCAACGCGGGAATTGGCACCGACCCCGTCAGGAGCGCAGGGGAGCTGTTCCCGCTGCCCGGGCGGCTGCCGGAGCCGCTCCCGCCCGCCGCGGCCCCGCGGTACCTGAGCACAGGCGCTGCACCTTCAGCCGCCCGTTGTGGATGCGGGCCACCAGCGGCGCCAGCTCGGCCAGGCGGGCGCTGCCCGGCGCCTCCAGCAGGAACTCGCTCTCGCCGCCGCGCTTGACGTGCAGCCGCACCATGGCCGGTCCGGAGCGGCCCTCAGCAACGGAGCCGAGTCCCTGGATACCGGCGGCAGGGCGGGGAGCGGCCCTGCCCGCCGCTCCGGGAGGCCCTGAAGGCGCGGAGGGGGGGGGGGGCGGGCCGCCGCCGCCCCCGCCGGTAGCACCGGGATCCTTCGGGATCCGCCGGGATCCTTCGGGATCCGCCGGGATCCTTCGGGAATCTCCGGTCCCGCAGCAACGGCGCCGCAACCGCCAGAGCCGCTTCCCCTTCCGGCCTCTCCGTGAGGGCACGGGAGCCCTTAAAGGGCCCACTCGCCTGCCCCGTGTGGGGAACGATCGAAGGTCTCACTAATTGTAAGTAAGGAGTTTAATCACCTCCTAAATTAATTGTGCTAATTAATTCTAATTATTTATCAGCTATATTTATATCAATTACAAGTAGTGGTACTGCCGGCCTCTCCGTGAGGGCACGGGAGCCGTTAAAGGGCCCGCGCACCCTGCCCCGTGAGGGGAACGACAGAACGTCTCACTAACTGCAGCTAAGGAGTTTAATCACCTCTTAAATTAATTGTTCTAATTAATTCTCATTAATCATCAGCTATATTTATATGAATTATAAGTAGTGGTACTGCCGGCCTGTCCGTGAGGGCACGGGAGCCCTTAAAGGGCCCGCGCGCCCTGCCCCGTGAGGGGAACGATCGAAGGTCTCACTAATTGTAAGTAAGGAGTTTAATCACCTCCTAAATTAATTGTTCTAATTAATTCTAATTATTTATCAGCTATATTTATATCAATTACAAGTAGTGGTACTGCCGGCCTCTCCGTGAGGGCACGGGAGCCCTCAAAGGGCCCGCGCACCCTGCCCCGTGAGGGGAACGACAGAACGTCTCACTAACTGCAGCTAAGGAGTTTAATCACCTCTTAAATTAATTGCTCTAATTAATTCTAATTAATCATCAGCTATATTTATATGAATTATAAGTAGTGGTACTGCCGGCCTCTCCGTGAGGGCACGGGAGCCCTTAAAGGGCCCGCGCGCCCTGCCCCGTGAGGGGAACGATCGAAGGTCTCATTAACGGCAGGGGAAGAGTTTAATTACCTCCTAAATTCATTGTTTTAATTAATCATCGGCCATATGTATATGAATTATAAGTAGTGGTACTGCCGGCCTCCCCGTGAGGGCACGGGAGCCCTTAAAGGGCCCGCGCGCCTGCCCCGTGAGGGGAACGACAGAACGTCTCATTAACTGCAGCTAAGGAGTTTAATCACCTCTTAAATTAATTGTTCTAATTAATTCTCATTAATCATCAGCTATATTTATATCAATTAAGTAGTGGTACTGCCGGCCTGTCCGTGAGGGCACGGGAGCCCTCAAAGGGCCCGCGCGCCGTGCCCCGTGAAGGGAACGACAGAAAGTCTCACTAACTGCAGCTAAGGAGTTTAATCACCTCCTAAATTAATTGCTCTAATTAATTCTCATTAATCATCAGCTATATTTATATGAATTATAAGTAGTGGTACTGCCGGCCTCTCCGTGAGGGCACGGGAGCCCTTAAAGGGCGCGCCGTGAGGGGAACGACAGAACGTCTCACTAACTGCAGCTAAGGAGTTTAATCACCTCCTAAATTAATTGTTCTAATTAATTCTAATTAATCATCAGCCATATGTATATGAATTGTAAGTAGTGGTACTGCCGGCCTGTCCGTGAGGGCACGGGAGCCGTTAAAGGGCCCGCGCACCCTGCCCCGTGAGGGGAACGACAGAACGTCTCACTAACTGCAGCTAAGGAGTTTAATCACCTCTTAAATTAATTGCTCTAATTAATTCTAATTAATCATCAGCTATATTTATATGAATTATAAGTAGTGGTACTGCCGGCCTCTCCGTGAGGGCACGGGAGCCCTTAAAGGGCCCGCGCGCCCTGCCCCGTGAGGGGAACGATCGAAGGTCTCATTAACGGCAGGGGAAGAGTTTAATTACCTCCTAAATTCATTGTTTTAATTAATCATCGGCCACATGTATATGAATTATAAGTAGTGGTACTGCAGGCCTCTCCGTGAGGGCACGGGAGCCCTTAAAGGGCCCGCGCGCCTGCCCCGTGAGGGGAACGACAGAACGTCTCACTAACTGCAGCTAAGGAGTTTAATCACCTCTTAAATTAATTGCTCTAATTAATTCTAATTAATCATCAGCTATATTTATATGAATTATAAGTAGTGGTACTGCCGGCCTCTCCGTGAGGGCACGGGAGCCCTTAAAGGGCCCGCGCGCCCTGCCCCGTGAGGGGAACGATCGAAGGTCTCACTAATTGTAAATAAGGCGTTTAATCACCTCCTAAACTAATTGTTCTAATTAATTCTAATTATTTATCAGCTATATTTATATCAATTACAAGTAGTGGTACTGCCGGCCTCTCCGTGAGGGCACGGGAGCCGTTAAAGGGCCCGCGCACCCTGCCCCGTGAGGGGAACGACAGAACGTCTCACTAACTGCAGCTAAGGAGTTTAATCACCTCCTAAATTAATTGTTCTAATTAATTCTCATTATTTATCAGCTATATTTATATGAATTATAAGTAGTGGTACTGCCGGCCTCTGCGTGAGGGCACAGGAGCTCTTAAATGGCCCGTGTGCTCTGCCCCATGTGGGCAACGGCAGAACACCTCACTAACTGCAGCTAAAGAGTTTAATTACCTCCTAAATTAATTGTTTTAATTAATCATCAGCCATATGTACATGAATTATAAGTAGTGGTACTGCCGGCCTCTCCGTGAGGGCATGGGACCCGCTTACAGGGCCCACGCGCCCTGCCCCGTGAGCGGAACGATCGAAGGTCTCACTAATTGTAAGTAAGGAGTTTAATCACCTCTTAAATTAATTGTTCTAATTAATCATCAGCTATATTTATATAAATTAAAAGCAGCGGACTATTCTTAAATTACTCTCAGGCAGTATTTAGTGAAGTTGTTACAAGCTCCTTCTGTGGGGACAGCCTGGGAAAAGGCCTGAAATGTTGAGTTATGATAAAGTAACTCTGATATTTCCAATTAACAAAGCCTGGGAGAGAAAGAGGGACTGGGGAGGTTGGACATCTAGAACACAGAATTTATGGATCACAAGGACACTATGCAGAAAATACCAGATAAAACCTCAGTATATACACTGGAATTTCCCTATTAAAGGGAAAGATACAAAAACACTAAAAATATGCACTAATTACCATAAGTAGTGAGAAAATCAATCACCAATAAATGACAGAATTCTAATTAATTAAAGATAATGATGTAATTTAGAACCCATGAACATTAATGTCTTTGTTTACTAAAAATGCTTAAATAAGTGAAAAAGTTCTGTATCAGTGTCCATGTGGAGGCCGGAATTCTGTCAGCCACACAGCCCCTGGCCAAGAATAAAGGAATGCCTAACCTGCTGACACTAACAAGACAGCTGTAGAGGGTTTTAGTTATCCTGAAGATTCAGGAGGGTTTGGTAGCACAGGGGCACAGAGAGAGAATGACCACCCAGCCCATAAGGATGGGAGTATCTCAGCATACCTGGGTGTCCAGGGGATACAGCCATGGAAACAGTCCAGGAACACGTGGGGAGTGGGTCTCACCTCCGTCCTCCGTGTCTGCAGAGCGTCTGCTGTGGCTCATTGTTCCTATCAACACATGGCAGGGCCTCACTGCAGCTCACATAAACACACACACACGTATCCACAGACCCTGAAATTCTGGAGCATTCCCTGTGGTCCCCACAGCCCCGCGAGGCGCAGAGGAGCCGCACGCCCGGTACAGTTCAGACAGATAGTTTTTAATCACTGCAATTAAATATTCGACAACATCTTTTATCACGTGACTCCCACTAGCAAAAGTTCCCCCCTGAATTTGGTCTGCTAATGTAAGGATATCCCAAAACATCAACCACACGGATGTCTGCAGCAACAGCGTGAAACAAGGAACTCACACACCGAAGCACAAGTAGTACCACTGCTGTTCGAGTGTACAACTGCAATGACCTGAACAGAAAAAGCGCAACAGAAAACTCACTACCACTCCTCTAGGCGGCTGCGGCTCGTGGCTAACCAGGGGCTGTCCGAAGGAATAGTGCATTATTTCATGGATTATTTCATGGATTATTTCATGGATCATGTTGTGAGAGCGTGCTGCCCTGGGATATTGCACTACTCTAAATACAATCCAAGAGTGCTGCTTCACCCCCTGGCGGGCAGACTACGTGGCCAGTTGGCAAATACTGCTTTGTATCTCAAAAGCCAAAGGGGCTTTTTTTCAGAGGTTGAGGGAAAGCTTGCTGTATCAGCTGTTTCCAGTTTGTGGGAAAAAAAAGTATAGTTAAAATAGTAATGAATAAATGGATGATATGGAACAATTATTCTGAATTAGTGCTAGTGAGCGTATGTCAGAATAGGATCTAACAGCTGAAATGTACTGACACAGGAGATTAATTGAATATATTAATATGCAAAGTTTTGTTTCTATTTTGAAAGTAAACTATTTTTGTTGTGCCTCAAATATAAGCCTTACAAATACCCATAGCCTCTGTTATAAATTAAACAGCTTCTAAACAATACTTGTCAACATTCAAATCTCCATAAACTTTGGCAGCTCTTTGGTAAATACTTATAAATATCAACTAACAAAACAGTCAAAAGGGAGGGGGAAGGCTGCCAGCAGGGAGCCTCTTCTTGTGAAATTCCACAGAGGAGAACAGAAACAAAAGAGCTCCCTAAGCAAAATCTGTGTCCAGGATTGACATGTTTTAGTGAGACAGCAGCTCACTCTTCTTCCCTGTCTATTCAAATACTATTACACCGAGATTTTCATAAACTTCTGACCATTTGTTGTGCTCTACCATATATACACATTCAAAATTTATACACAAGCTGAAGTGGCTGTTTACGAGCAGAGTTACGTTTCAGTGCATTCAACAATTAATTATTGCACACAGAATAATCTCAAATGCCCAATTATTCTACTGGATAAAACGTAGGAACGACTATAACCCTGTGTGTCTGTGGCCACCTATCTGTCTGTAAAGCCAGGACTCGGCGACACCCTGGGCGCCAGGGAGGGCTCTGCAGGGGACCTGCTGCTGGCTGCTCTGGACGGCACAGGGGGCGCAGGGGCCTTTGTGGCTGGCAGCGTGCAGAAGCAGTCGGCAGCACCGGGACTCCAGGCGCCATCCAGGGCAAAGTCTGAAGCCAGGAAGGTGTTGTGCTCAGCTCCCAGCAGGGCTGGGCACCCCGCCGGTGTCCCGGAGCCCAGCCGTGTCACATCCGGAACGCTGGCCGATGGCTTCAGCTTGGTGGGGAAGGTCTCGTCCTCGTCAAACGTCACCCAGCCCCTGGGCTGCGCCTTCTCCACCTTGAGAGATTCACTGCGCAGGCAGAATGCGTCTGCAGGCGCAGCCACAGGAACCAGAGCCTTGCTGGGGCCACAGCTGGGCGGGGGCAGCACAGGGAACGGCGGGGGAGCAGCAGCTCCTGCCAGCACCTGTGAGGGGATCCTGCACTCCCCTGTCTCCATCCTAAATGGGTTCCCAGCATTAGGAGTTCTTTCTGTGAATGGATTGGAGCAGTTCAGCCCGGTAACAAATGGGTTTGGAGAGCTGTGCTGATGATCCTGGGATGAGTGAAAAGTTGGAACAGGAGGCATTGCTGACATGCAATTTACAGGATTCGAATTCTCCGCATTTTTTTGCCTTGCTGAAGGCAACCGTATCAAGTCCTTCTGGTGTGAGGCTGGAGCGGGTGATGTTCGGACAGAACTCTGCATCTTGGACACGAGCAGCTGGAATGACAGGTCTTCAAAAGGGTCACTGCTGAGCTGGGGTTCAGGGCTGGTGCCGTGTGTCCCGTTGGGGTTCTGCTGCAAAGGAGGCAACACGCTCAGGAATCATGCAGCAGCTTCCATGTTAGTCCCTCTGCCCCTTCCCACCTCTCAGCTCAAACTCCAACCCAGTTCTGTTTAACTGGAGCTGTAACAACAGCCTGAGCCCCCTCTGTCTAAAGACAAGCCTCTAAGTTGTTAAACACCACTGCCCCCTCCTCCGTGGAGAATGCAGCTGGAACCTGCTTCCTGCAGGTCCCAGTCCCAGCACAAACACCCAGGGAACCTGGCATGGGAGAGTGTTCGGGAAATGGATTCTAAGCAAGGGACACTGGACTCTAAGCAAGGGACACGGGACAGCCCAGCACAACTGTGGAATGAAAAGCTCCAGGTTACATTGTTCGGGAGTTCACCGTACTGATGTTAAAGCAGCATTAAAGCACCACAATGAAAGGAAACATTAGTGTTATTAGGATATGCAGTCAGACATTGCTATGTAGGCAGGCATCCATAGGCATCTCTTCTTGGCATGAAAAGGGACAACCACTGGTTTCATAATTAAAATAACAAGTTATCCTTGGAGAAGACTGTTTTCTCCATGGAATTTCTCGGCTTTTGAAACCAAAACATTCCTGGTTTTACACACTGCTTCAAACAACAATGCAAGGTATTTTTTACCTTGTACAAGCTGTCCAAAGAGGTGGACTATCTACTTTGTTCAGTATGCACTCTGACAGAACAGAGTTTGGAGCTTCCTCTTACCAAATGAGTCAAGCTTAAGTTAAAACGGCTTCTAAGAGTTCAAATGTCACAAAAAGATTTCATGATAAATTAACAGATAAATTTAATATACCAAAACAATTGAATTGACCGTCTAGGGCTGAAGGTTTTTTTCAGAATAATATTAAAACAAAGACATTGAGTAACTTAAGGAAAAATGAGAAAAACAGAACTGTAGAAGAACTAGAAATCCTTTCTATACAGCCTGGCACCAGCTGGTTAAGTCCTGTGGCCATTTGAAAGTACAAGATCCCAAAGAAACCGTGAATCCAAATTGCTCCTCATTCTAAGTAAAAACTTGCTTTAGTAATTCTGGAACGAAGTGTTTTTAAACTTGTAACTGTTTGTTTTACTCTGGGTCACAGCAAGTTCTCTGTTCCTTGAGGAATGTGCTATTACGGGGTTTATTCTGCAATAGAATCTGGCAGTGCAGTAGCACCAGGATTTATGTGCATTACAGAGAACATTTATTGCCATTCCCTGAGCAGACTGAGATCAGGGGGCTCAGCAGTGCCTAAGCAATGTAGGCAAGGCTCCAATGGTTTCATAAAAAGCTGATGACACAAAATAGTGCTCTGGCCCTACCAAAAGCAGTGTCATTTTTCAATGCACCATGAAAGGAAAAAGCACACTATGGTATGGCAACCCATGAAGGCAGACAGGGGTGTGTAACGGGATGGGACTGCAGATGTATGAAAACCCCATTCATACATCTCTGCTGCTCAATGGATGGAGCCACGGACACGACTGGGAAATAGTCAGATACCTGTTACCCTGACGGTTGCTCCTGCTTGTGGAAGAGAAACACATATCAGAGGAGGAAAAGTAAAGAAAACACAAGTAACAAAGCAACCCCAAGTTAAAAATCATCTTTTCAGAAGTTTCACAAAGCCATTTTTTGAGCTGTGAATACAAACCACAAGTGCTTACTACACACTACACTAAATTTTCCATTTCTGTTGTCTTCTACTGTAAGCTCGACCATTAAGAGTCATACAAAACCAACTCAAGTCCATTCTAATGATATTTCCATAGACACCCATTGTGCAGCTAACTGTGCTATTTTTGGAGACAAATCATAGCAATCAGAGCATGGATGGTCTAATTGCAGTCACCTGTTAACATGAACAGCCCCACAGCTCTCCTTCTGGGAACTATTATCCCTCATCTACAGAAATAGTTCTGCAAGCTGGAAAAAACCATAATGCCTCTCCTTCTGGGCAAATCTACAATCTCCCTTCTTCGCAATAAAGATCTATTTACAATAACTATTTCTCTTTTTCAATGTGGGGACTGTACAGAGTCCTGAATATCCACACTGTACCAGTGATTATTTTTGTAAAGACAGATTTTTTTTTTCTCCAATATCATAATCAAGATTTGCATAGAAGGATGGGCATGGAATTCACTGCCTGTCTAAAGCCCTTGCACTTCTTTAAAGACCTTTCCTCAGAAAACACTTTTTAGTCTGAGTTTCCACAATGAAAGGCAGTTCACAGGCAAAGAAAGAGGTTCAGGAGAAAGAAAGGAAAAGCATTAAAAGATTTTTTCAGTTTGGATTCAAAAATCAGCTCACTGAGGACTGAATTTGGCTGCTTCACTGTGGTACAAAATAGGCATTAACTATTGTAGCAAAAAAGGGCCTGAGACACAGGCATAAGAAAAAACCTGAGAGCACTGAAAACCTGCTCCTGCATTTTTAAGCAGTAAAAAACTATGGCTTTTCCTAGAAAAAGGTGGTTTTTAACATAACAGTCTAAATGATTCCTGAGAACAGAAAGTTAAGGTTCCTGCATAAAATTTCCACATTATGTGGGTAGGTTTCTTATTGTAACTGGCACTGGGGAATGGGGAGAATTCTGTTTCTCTCAAGTTGATATACTTATTAATATATTGATTAGGTTTATGAGCTTACCAATATCATCTCCCTTTGATGACTGATCACCAACACCAAGCAATAGCTATTTAAACCTGTGCTAAATAATAGCTAAACCTTTAAACCTGTGCTACTGACTGCACAGCCTGTCATGCACGCACCATTATCAAATCACATTTCCTACATCCAGCGCTTTGCCATACAAACTTGCCAAATGACAACATCATTTTAAGACTGAGCTGTGCATAAACTGCAAGGCCATCGCAAGGAATCCTAAACCCAGTGTTTAGCATTGAAGATGTTAGTTATTCACGGGCAATACAGCAGCAGTTATTGCTCTCCGTGAGCCCCAGGACCCTCGAATCCCATCTCTGGAGCCGTGGTTTGGTTCCTGAGCTCGCTGGCAGGGCTCCTCAGAAGCCTGCAGCACAGCTGTGCTCACTGACTCAGCGCAGGAGGCCCTGCAGGTTCACTCACGTGCTGCTGGGAGGGAGCAGGCTCCGAAGGCAAACTGTGAGAGGAGCGGCTGCGGGGCGGCGGCTGCGGGGGCTCCAGGGGCGCCGCGGGGACCAGGGGCTCCGGCATCCTCAGCACGGCTGGGCTGGGCTGGGCAGCGCCAGCAGCCTGCGGCTTGAGCGGCTCGGGGAGCAGCGGCGAGCCTGCAACGACACGGCACAGACTGGCACGGGCAGGAACTGCAGGGAGTATCCAGGACGGCAGCGTGGGGAAGCACCACAGGGAACTGCAGGGAAGGGGCTGTGACAACAGCAGGCTTTCACGGCAACGGGACTGGAAACCATCAGAAACCCAGCACGTCTCCATTAAACATTGCTACTCAAGTTTAAGCTGACAGAGGCAGGGTTAGATGGCTCTTCCCTGGGAGGGTGGGCAGGCCCTGGCACAGGGTGCCCAGAGCAGTTGAGGCTGCCCCTGGATCCCTGGAAATGCCCAAGCCAGGCTGGATGGGGCTTGGTGGAAGGTGGCCCTGCCCACAGGCAGGGGCTTGGAATTAATCTCCAAGGTCCCTTCCAACACAAACCATGCTGTGGTTTTACACAAAAGACAAACCATGTCACTCCAAAATGTCCTTCAGTTAGACTGAAAAGGATTTTGGAAATCACTGTTATAATATATGTACAAAGGTTAAGGGGTTTTTTCAACTCTAAGTTTAGGAAGTTGCTTTAAGAGTCAGCCACAAATGCTATTCCAAATCTTATGATTACAGAACTACCAATGCATAAACCTCCTGATCAATAGCCAGAATGGGACAGACCAGAGTGCTCAGACCAAGCCCTGCAATCTTTGCACCATTTCTCTGATACCACAAAATATGTGGGTCAAGATGTCATATGATCTTGAGACCAGCATCCAAAAATGCAATACCTGAGGATGCCCAACATAAACTGCCAAATGCTATTGCATCCAAGAATCTTCACTGCTAGTGAAAGTGGAGACGTGTTGAGAACACAGCACCCTCAGCACAGCCTGCACCCCTGGGTGCCCAGTGACGCTGGCATTCACCTGCTCAGGCACACTCACCCCGCGCTGGCTCCGCTGCCTTGGGCTGAGCCTCAGGCGCCGCTCTGGCCCCCGAGGGACGGGCGTGGCTCTGGGGGGCACTGATCACTCCAGCCCGGGGAGGAACAGTCTGACACCAAGGGGGAAACAAAGGGTTTCAGTTCAGCTTTGAGCTGCACTCACCTACTGCTACATGATTTACAACAGTCAGCATTCTGGAAAAAACAAATTCTTTCATGACAGCTGCTCAACTGATCTTTTGTGCACATGCAAGAATAAAGAACGTACGTTCAAAATTATGATGGCTCAATTCAAAGCAAAGAATTTTTACAATGCTTTTTAACTTCATATAAATATTTAGCTGTGCAACAATGCTAGAAACAGTTATTTTGCTAATATTAATAAGGTAATTTACATAAGTTCATGAATTGTAAGCAACAAAACCAACAAGAGCAACTACTTGATTTGGAGGTCTGTTTCTCATCAAACAGTAGTAATGAAACACATTCTGTGCCATCTGAAGGCTGAAGCCTTCCTGAGGCTGATGGAATATAAGTTAATATGCTGAAACAGAAAGCTATTCCAGATTACAATTAAAACAGTAAACTACAAAAAAGACAGTGAGAGCTGAATAAAAGGCCCTGGGATAAAAATGCCGGAGATCAAGGGAAAAAGGACTGTGAGACAGGAAGGATTGGGAGCTAAGTTTGTGAGGCTTGTTTCCTGTAAAATGTTGTGTACCAGAGGACATGCTAGAAATGGCTTTCAGAGCAAACTCCACTGCACAACTGTACAAAAAAATTAATTGGAAACAAGCAAAGAAACTGCACCACTATAAAAAATACTAAAGAAACTGCACCACTATAAAAAATACTATCATGCTTGATCTTAGTTTTACCAGCTATGTCCCTGGCTTGGTGTATCACATGATTTCGTATGCCTGGCTGGGTCCACTGACCAACCTTCTGAACTCTGTCAGCCACCTGACCTCAAATTCCTGTCAATGTCTGAATCTCCAATCTGATCTGAGACTGCCAAGATGCAATTCGTTATTTCTTTGAATATTCTGATAGGAGGCAGGAGGATTATTGGATTACACACCAAAATGTATTTTTAAAAAATAAAAATATATCAAACAGGATCAGAAGAGAAAGAAGGTGTAAAGCAGCTCTCAGGATGCCTCAGTGGGAAGCAGCACCCACTATAGCTACTGTCCCTGGTCCTGAAATCCTTGAGATGAAATCCAAAAATCACCTGAGACAAAGGCAAGCACACAGTGAAAAATGAACACATTCTTTCCTATATATTCCAGTTTTTCTTTATCCAAATTTTAGAAGAGGCCATTTTACACTTCCAGAAAAATAAAAACTAAATTTAAAAAAGAGCCAAGATAACGAATTGTTCACTGTGACAATCAATCTCTGAGAAAAATGAATCTGTACAATTTACTCCAATGGACACTTTGAATTTTCAGATGTTCCAATACTGGAATATGCTGCACAGTCAAAGAATGATCAACAGACAATGGCATCACTCAGTAATTCCTGGAGCTATTCAAACCCTTTGCTCTTCCCTCACATAAGGCTCCTACTTGCTACTGCTAGGAATCAACCAGGCAGATACACTTCATCTCTTGATTTCCTGTGGGGACTGAAGCATTTAATGCACACAAATCCCTTCCTTCAGTTCAGTTCCACAATAAAGGAATCAAACACAGTAATAATACCTGCTCAAGTTGGATGGTTCATTTTCACATGAAGACCCCTATGAAAATCAGTCTTTAAACAAGGTTCATAACAAGACCTCAATTGCGCAGTAATCCATTAATGGCCTGTCAGCAATTAACTGCTAACACAGTTTATGTTCCAGTACAGAGGATAATGCATTTTATCACGCCACATCAGTAAGGACATAGGTTAAAAAGAGTAAATTGCAGTTATTTGAAAGGAGATGCCAGGTGTGTGTTTGGGAGCCTGCTGTGTGACTGCAGAGTGCAGAGCCATGCAGTCTGCACGGGGGTTCCCCCATCCCACAGTGTTTGCAGTCAATGGACAAAACCTGAGACCATGAACTCACAAACTGTGAGGTGCCCAGTGAGCTGTGTGATTTGCTCCACGTGTTACACTGCCAGACACCCTGCTGGCACAAGGAGCAGACCCCAGCACAGAGATCCCCAACAGCACCTACCGGTCTGGCTGTGCCCGCCGCGGGGGGAGGCTGGCTGCGCCCTGCAACAGAGAGCAGAGATCACCATGAGCCCCGACTGCACCCCCAGCTGTGTCTGCAGCACGTTAGTACACAGCATGCATCTGTTACCTAAGACATCCTTCCGTTGTGTTCCAGGGCTCTTTTGTGCTTTGCAGCATGGAAAACAAACAGTTATCTGTGTCAGATAAGCCACAATGGGTGTTAGAGGCCATGTTACATTACTACTACTGGGAATGGGAGCGAGGAGATGGCAGAGACTATTTAAAATCTACTACAGATCCACCAGCTGGCAGCCACACACTCCCACCCCATGGCACACATGAAGTCATCATTTGCCCCTTTTTATTACAGATTACTTAAATCACATCCTGCTTGTTGCAAGCTGAAGACACCACTGGTACAGGTCCCCTGTGCTCTCAATGGTGTGGGATGGAAGTGTTTTGTTTTCTGGAATATTCTGTGGATGTTCTGCCAGCAGGGGTTAGAACAAAGAGAGCTGATGGACAGTTCCTGACCCCACTCTGTGTTTATGGGACAAACATGTCAGAGCCCCAGCTTCAGCATGGCCACGCTGATGGCAACCCTCAGATGCACCATTCAAACCGGGCAGGGCAAGAGATGAAAAAACACCTTCAGTTCAGACAAGGACACCATTTCTAACAGGGAGGTCTGGGATTCTGGCTAGAGCCTCTGCTGCTTATTTCTCAGGAAGGCAAAGGCACCATGGCAGTAACACAGCTCTGTGGTGCATCACACAGTTTATCAAATCAGCTTCCAGCTACCAGCCTGCCCTGGGACCAGCCAGAATGGGCTCCTGGGGCTGCCTTCAGGGAAGCAGCTCCCACCCTGAGCACCTGGTGCCAATGCACCCTCCCTGGAGCAGGAGGCTGGGGTGGATAACCACCAAGGGTGCCTTCCCATCTCAAATATTCTACACATAGAGTGGTTTTGGTGCCAACCTGGTGCCAATTCACCCTCCTTGGAGCAGGAGGTTGGGGTGGATTTAAATATTTTAATAAATTTAATTTATCCCATAAATTTATAATATTATTTATTATATATATTTATATGTTATATGTAAATATAATAGTTTATTATTAAATTTATTATATTATTATGGGATAAATAAAGGTGCCTTCTGACCTCAAATATTCTACACATAGAGTGGTTTTGCCAATTCAGAAAAATGAACCAGCAACGCAGCCAAATTTAATTGTACTACACAGGAGGAAACCCTGCCAGTGCCTCTATTAGGACTTGCACTGCTATTTGCTGAGAAGGACATTCCTGGGAGACAGGTTTGAAACCCAAGCCTGTGACTCTGCTGCCGTGGCTAAAGCAGGACCCATCCGCAGCAAGGCCATGTACCCAAGCAGAAAGGTGCAGGAGAAATGTCCCTCAGAACTGAGTGTTACACACAGCTGGCTATCAGAGCCAAAACACCTACACTGTGCTCTGCAGAGACAGGCAAAACATCAAATTGCAGCCCCAACTGTGGAAATGGAAGCCTCTCTCCCCAGAATACACACACACAGTCCTTTGTGAAAACCAGGCTCCCAGATTCCTGATTTAGTGTCAGCTGTAATGTCACTCTGATCACCAGCCAGCTGCAGCTTCCCCTGAGGGTCAGCCTTCAAGGCATTCTTGATTAGAGCTCTGAGCTGTCACTGAGCTTTTCATAAATGCCTTCTGTAAACTCCCACCACCACTGAAAAGCAGGAAGCAGCCTGGCTGGGTGAAATGCTAAACAAAAGAGCAAAGATCCTACATGATAAAAGTGTTAATGAAACCGCCTTTGGTGCCACAAGAGCAATAACATTATTCAGGTGTTAAACCAGAAATCCATTTCTAGAACACAAAAATTGTTGTTACCTTCTACTTCTCTCCTAGCTACCCCAGGACTGGGAGGAGCTCCAAGACCTTTTCAGAGAAAGAAGAGAAGCTGTACATAGCATAAGAAAAGCAGTAGATTGAGAAAGAAAAAGTATCAAGAACACTGCCACAAGACAGCTTTGCACAAATTAACTCTGGTCTAGATAGATTACAGTCACCTTAGGAAATAACTGTTTGTAGCAGCATGGGGACCAGACTGGTGTACATTACAAACCATCAAGAACAATCATGTTTAGTAATATCTGTTATTTCAATTTCACATTACAGTTGAAAGTGAATTTCATTCCTCCAGAATGTTCACTGTTCCACAAACTGTGATCTGACATGCCAGGCTTGAGCCTCTCGTGAGCAGGGCACAGACCTGAGCTCAAACACTGGGGAATAAATGAGCACAGCACTGCCACCCTGCAGAACCCAGCCTGATTCAGAACTCTGAGCAGTCAGTCTGTGCCACGGTACATCTGAGTAGGAAATGTGATAAAGCAATACCTCCCACCTCATACAATGCATTGCTCCTGGAGAACTGTGTTACTGAGTGGCCTCTACACAGCCCTGTGCACTTGGGGCAGCTGGACCCATTGGTTTAACAGCTCAGATTGAGAGAAAAATGATTTTCAATCATGCATAACCATGCTGAACTACTGTATTTCTGCAATATCATCAAGCACGTACCGGGTTCCTAAAACTGGATGGCAAAAAACACAGCAGGACATAGACATGAAGGCATCCCCTAGCTGGGACACAGCCTGGGCTCCGTCCCCTAGCTGGGACACAGCCTGGGCTCCGTCCCCTAGCTGGGACACAGCCTGGGCTCCGTCCCCTAGCTGGGACACAGCCTGGGCTCCGTCCCCTAGCTGGGACACAGCCTGGGCTCCATCCCCTAGCTGGGACACAGCCTGGGCTCCATCCCCTAGCTGGGACACAGCCTGCTGCTGTGCCACCATATGTGAGATGTGCCCAGGAGCTCCCTGTGATCTATGGGCACAGGGTGGGCACAGTGAGGGCTGCACCTGGGGCTGAGATGGGACTGGCTACAGAGATGTTGGATCTCTGCTCTGGCTGGACACGAGTTTCAAAGATGCTGAACCCCAGCATGTGTCACCTGTTCTAGCTGAGAGCCAGGCTCTGCCAACTCCCATCACAAGTTCTGACCATGATTGACTGTGAGAGGAGCAGCACTGAGGCTGCACAGGAGCAGGGCACTGCCTGACACCATCCCTCTGCTCTTGTTCCGTGCAGGAGGAGGATAAATCCAGCTCCAGCAGGAGCAGGGCACTGCCTCACACCATCCCTCTGCTCTTGTTCCGTGCAGGAGGAGGATAAATCCAGCTCCAGCGGGAGCAGGGCACTGCCTGGCACCATCCCTCTGCTCTTGTTCCATGCAGGAGGAGGACCATGGCAGCTCCCACAGCAGCAGGGACACACGGGCACACGTTCCCACGTCGCTGCAGCAGACAGAGGCAGCAAGGGCTCTGCACGAGGACTGGGCAAGGGAACCAACACCCACTACAAGGGACAATGGCACAGAGGGTAAATAGCTGACATTTCTCTTACTCGTGGTTCTCAATAGTGAGAAAGCAGAATGAAGGTGCTCTGATAATGCTATCACAAAGGGCAGCATGGGAATATTCCCATCTCAGGGACAATGAAAAGCAGCTTAAACCAATGATAAAAGCCTAGGCTGCAACAATCAGGAACACTTTGACTCCTAGTATTAAAGGAAAAAACCCCACCAATGTTATTTATTAACTTCAATTGGCCATTAGCAGCCTTTATGTTTTTTAATGTTCTCGGAAAATTTCATCTGTAATGGATTAAAAAAATATTAGGTAAACAGAGGGCAACATTTTAATTTTGAACTATAAACAACAGGAGCTTGTAGAATGCTCAGTGAAATTTTTTTGGCATTAACAAAGGTCTGCACTTGGTAAAGCCCTGCAATGAGTGCAGAGCCTTGTTCACCTGAATTCTGAGTTACTTCTGATATAAAATACGACCAAACAAACACCTAGATGCCCAAATCCTTGTCTCATCCTCAAAGCATACTGAGGCATTAGAAAAAGTGCCATGGGCATGGAAGGGACTGAAGCACTTGGGGGAAAAAGGTCAAAACATGTGAGGGAAAAAATCACATTTAAAAGGCACAACATTTTAAAGATGTGACCAACGTCTCTTGGCATGTGCTACAGAAGCCTAAACCCAAGGCTGAGCCACTCACACACTACACAGGGATATTTCCCAGAGCTCTCAGAGCCTTGCTCCTAGAGAAGCAAACAGGTGCCCTTTCCCCACCACAGGGACCCACAAGGACACTGATTTTGGTTCCAGCCCCGTGTTAGCTTGCTTGGAGCAGAGCTCAGACACCCATGAAAATTGGCATTTATGCTTATACACGTACACCATGAGTGGAAAATGGAGAGCAGAAAAAAGTGAAGAGCTTTTGGTTGGAATAATATAAGAAAAAATATACTAGAGTCTCAAATGAGTGCATAAAAAGCAAGTTTTATGCAAGCTACAACTCCATGGACAGCTAAGCTGGGAAAGATGATAAAAAGACAACTGAGTAGCCTTTGCACAATTGAGACAAACCAGGCAAACAGGATTGTGTCAGTGCACAGAAAACCACACAGGACTGCAGAACAATGAATTCAATCCAACCCATGTTGAATGCGGTCTATCAACTGCTCCCTAAAGCATTTTAACTCCTCTGAAGCATGACATGTTGGCCATGAAACCTTCCTTTTCTCTCCACTGTCTAAGAGCCAAATACATTTCTGCCTGACACCCAAGCTAGCTGATAGTTACAGACTGTTTAAAACAGCTTATGTATTTTCTGAGATTACTCAAAACTTTCCAAGCACTTTGTAAAAAATGCCCCTTTCCTACCAAGGGAGGGGCAGTGCCTGGGAGTGCCACGAGCAACCCTCACCCCCTCTCGTGTATTAATGAGCTGATTTAGGTCCAAGCAGGACAGCAAAATGTGGGCCAGAGGAGGACAAAGCCTACTTTGAGAAGCACTTCACAGCAAAGTCACCTGGATGTGCTCACCCAGGACAAAGTAACAAATCTGGAACAACCCTCATCCCTGACTGTAAAATCCCAACTTCTGGAAAAGTACTATTGCACCAGAAAGCCACATGTAGTTCAGAGGGGGGAGAAAGAAATGACAGTGACATTCATGAATTATCCAGTTCTGGAACTTTGAGAATTGCCCATTTTTACACCTTGAGAAATCATCATGTTAACTACTGTCACAACAGGTCCTCACAGCAGTTTTGCTATGCAGTCATATTCAAAAACAATTAAAATCATTACCTCCAAATTCTTTTCTAGCAGGTGCAGGACTCCTACCGCCTGACAGTAGGATTTAAGAAATGAATGCAGCAATAATGAAAAATGTCAGTGTAGTAGGAGGGAAGAAAAAGAATGAGAAAGTTAAAAATCACAAGGGTCAGTTTGTTATTAACTATGTTGCCCAAATGCTTCTGAACATCAAGTTCATCTTAGTGCTCAATTGTTCACATTGTCAGATGATCCAAATGAACTCCACATTAAAAACTTGGACATGATACAACACATACATACTGATGCCAAAATTAAAGGAACAGCAATGAACCAATGAATGCACAAGTTATTTCTATTTTACTTTAAAATAGATGCTATAAGAAATGAAAATGTTGAGGCAACATTGCTGTAAAATTTCACATTCTTAAAACTGTGAAATTAAGTTTCCATAAACTTATTCAGCAATAATATTTAAATGGTAAAAATGCTATTATTGCTTTTCAATGTTCCAATTAAACATTTCAGTTAAAGAATCAGTGAGCCCAAGGTGCAATCCACAGTTTGGGTTTGCACTTTCAAGTCCCTCTCACGGGCCTGAGAGCAGATAAATATCCCTGAGCAGCTGGGAAGGTTCCCAGATACCTGAGGGTGGGCAGTGTGGAGAGCTAGACAGGCAATGGTCAGCAGTGGGCACCCAAGGGTCAGCCATGGGCACCCAAGGGTCAGCCATGGGCATCGAGTGGGCACCCAAGGGTCAGCCATGGGCACCCAGTGGGCAGCCATGGGCACCCATGGGCAGCAGAGCAGGTCCCCGTTACCTGAGGGCGGCGGCGGGCGCTGCGGCGGAGCCGGGCGGGCAGGGGGTGCCACGGGCCGAGGGGGCGGAGGGCGCTTGGGCTCCAGGCTCTGGGCAGCCTCCCTCTGCTGGGCACCAGGCTGCAGTTCAGCTGAGGACAGGGCAGGAAACAAGGCACAAATCAGTGTTGGACACTGCAAAACACAGCAAAGCTCTCCTGACGGCCAGGGCCTCCCAGACAGGACAGCCAGGCCCAGCCTGGGAAATAACAACACAGGAGTTCGAGACAGGGAAAACAAGAGGAATGAACCAATGATGAAAAGAAGCAGATTTCCTAAACCAAAACTGTCGCCTCATGTTTTAATAAATTTACACTTTTCATGAAATCCTGAACAATCTTACCAATTGCAGCATTCCAGATTTTGATTTTGACTCTTACCTGTGAACCAAATTCTCTGGAAAAAGTGCGACAAAGGGAACTCTCAAGGCATTTGAACAGTTAAAACAAACTCAACAAGAAGCCGTGCCAAGCACCATCACTGTGTTCACGTGTTCATAATTTAAAAACAGACCATGTTTAAACAGAAGGTTTCACATTGTGCTCCCAATTCACAAATGTCTGATTACAGTTTGTAACTGGGAGCTGGCAAGAGCAGGGATTGCCAGGGGCTGTATTCTGAGAGAGGGCTGGGGTGAGCCAGGATCCTACAGACCCACTGCAGCAGGACTAGTCTGTGGCAGTGTGCAGTACCCACCCTGTGGGCACACCAGGGCCCAGGAGCCTCCCCAGGCAGTGCAGCAGTGCAGTACCCACCTTGCGGGCACAGCGGGGGCCCCTGGAGGCACTGGGCAGTGCAGTACCCACCTTGCGGGCACAGCGGGGGCCCCTGGAGGCACTGGGGCAGTGCAGTACCCACCTTGCGGGCACAGCGGGGGCCCCTGGAGGCACTGGGGCAGTGCAGTACCCACCTTGCGGGCACAGCGGGGGCCCCTGGAGGCACTGGGCAGTGCAGTACTCACCCTGTGGGCACACAGGGGCCCAGTAGCCTCCCCAGGCACTGGGGCAGTGCAGTACCCACCTTGCGGGCACACAGGGGCCCCTGGAGGCACTGGGCAGTGCAGTACCCACCCTGTGGGCACACAGGGGCCCCTGGAGGCACTGGCCAGTGCGGTACCCACCTTGTGGGCACACAGGGGCCCCTGGAGGCACTGGGCAGTGCAGTACCCACCCTGTGGGCACACAGGGGCCCCTGGAGGCACTGGGCAGTGCAGTACCCACCTTGCGGGCACAGCGGGGGCCCGGCAGCCTTGCCTGGGCCGCGGCTGGGCCTGGCCGGCAGCGCGGGTCCCTCGGGCAGCGTGGGGGACTGGCAGGGGCTGGAGCGCGGGGACGAGCTCGGGGACGTGCCCAGCCCGGAGCTGGACGTGGGCTGCAGGTGCTGCGGGAGGATCTCCTCCAGCTCGGCGCTGTAGTCATCGATGTCCCCTGCAGAACACAGCACTGACTCGGCACCAGGCCTTGTGCAGGAAAAGCCCCAGAGCTCCAGGGAATGAGCTCAGCCATCCAAGTGTGATTCTCACACCCCAAAATTACACATGAACACAAATGTTTCAAACCAGCTGAAAAGACTTCCAGTGCATAATACCTATTACAGATCTATATTAGAGGTAATTGTAACAGTGTGGCCACTGTGAAGGTGATTAACCTAAGAATTCAGCTAGCTAAACAGGGTATAACCTAGGAAAGATACAAGTTATAAGCAGGAAATAACCTCACTTTACAGTTATCTCCTTGGTTTGCAATACTGCAAGTGTCACTGCTCTTCAGAAGGCCCGGCAGGACATTTCAGGGTATCTGGCTTTTGTAACAGCTTCTGCTTGCAAAAGGTGGAACGGTGGTTAAAAGTGGTTAAAAAAAGGCTCAACATGGAGGTGCTTTCGAGGAGTAAACTGTCTATTTAGAATATATTTAAATGTAGATGAGAATGAAGCAGATTGTCGGTACTGCTGGAAATAATGTGATTTCTAATCTGTTGTAGATGAGCATAGACATATTTACATATGCATTAAAACACCCACATTGTTTAGGACTGTCAGCATTTCAAAGTAAGAAATACTTTATCTCAACAAACCTTCCATGTCATAGTCCGCGGTAACCTCAGCATCCTCACAAAGCAAAGTGGAGCTCGTGGAGGAAGGCAGCCCAATATTAATCTTCTCTAGATTCATTTCATCTTCCAGACTTCTGATCCAATCTGGATTTTTCAAGTTGATATTGATAATCTTTCCTTGTAGCTGAATTGCCAAAAAAAAGTAGGCACGGAACAGAAGGTGGTAAGACTAGGAATACTAAAGCTCAGCATTTTAGATTTCAAAAGAAAAAAATAATTCCTGAAAATACCACAAATAAGGTTATAGGAATTTCTATGACTAAACAAAAATAATTCTGATTTTCACTTCATTTTGGTAGGTAACTACATTTATGTAATTTCAACTGTTCATTATGACCATTTAAATTTTTTTGGTAGAAAAACCAGCAACTCATCTCCAATGGTTCTCCTTCTCAGTTAGTCAGGAAGCTTCTGGGTTCTTTTACCCTGACACTATTATTTATAAAGAATAATATAAATAAATTAATTAATAATGTATCTCTAACATAAATATATAAACACTATATAAATAAATATATAAATAAGTTATTTCTAAAGAAAACCAGGGTTGCTTATAAACTACAAGAACAAAGTCACTTTCAGAGGCTGGCACAGAGCAGGTCCTCATTCTGTCCAGTGCCATTCTACCCAGAGCCCTTTCCTGTCTGAGCTGCCAGTGCCACCCCAGCAGACCCAAGGATATCTGCACACACCACACATTCCAAGTGTTAACAGCCACAGACCAGTAAAACTTCAAACATCACAAGGTAAAATTTCACAAGGATTAAATACTGACCCCAGAGAAGGCAATGCAAGCTGAAATTTTGACATTTTTCAGAGTCTGTAGTACAGAAGTGCTAATTTTTTAATAATTGCAGGCTATAAAGATTTTCAACTGGTTAATATAAGGAACTAAACTCTGCTTTTTCAATCATAGAAGACCCCAAACCCCTCATTTGATGAAGATGCCTCTCAGCAGATCTCCATTTACTTTTAGGAGGAGAACTGTTAGAGAAATGACATTTGATACTTCTTTTATATGGCTTTGAAATTCACCATACAGTATGTGGCTAGCAAAAGGAAAAAAAATAAGAAGATGCAGAAGTCTGGCACAGAACAGGAAAAACTTCTAAGAACCAAAGCCAAACAGTAAATCCAACCCACTCAAGGAGACTTTAAAAGGCTGGGTTTGCTCTTCCTGTACAAAGATTCTGTTGTTTTTACATTACCTCAGTACCATTCAAACTCAGCACACTCAGAGCAGAGCTTCCTTCCAGAAATGTTACCCACATCTTGTCTTCCACAAACCTGCAAAGTTCATTGGAAACAGTAACCAGCAAACACCACAACACTTCATGGTACAACTGCTAGCCTAGAGCAAATGCAACATCCTTATTTTCACTTCATTTAAAACTACTAACCTAATTCTAGAATGCAAACTTTGTATAAAATGCTCAAAAATAAGAGTACCTGGAAAAATCATGTCTGAAAACTGAGACACACAAAAATGAATTCTAAAGACATTTAAGTTGAAATTCAAATGCTAAAAATTAAACAAATCACAACTGTAAAGTTATTTCCTACCTAAGGAAATAACTTCATTCAGGATGATCCCTTTCAACTCAAACAATTCCAGGATTCTATAAGCAGAGGTTAAAAGTAAGAAGTTTTTTTAACCTTATAAGTATAACTTCTCCATAGCTTGCGAATTTTTGAAGAAGAGCATCGATCAAGTTATCATCAAAATAGTTTTCTTCAGCTGAAGGACTTCTGATGGAGACCATGACAGTCCCGTCAGGGGGACCTTGCATTGCAATCACCTCCTTGTACACTTTCTGTCTCTCTTCTGCCTCAATTTCAAATATGTCAATGTCAATCAGTGCAACCACGGGCCTTGGGAAAAGCAGACAAGAAAACCCTGTCAGCAGAGTATGTGAGCAACAAAACACACAGCATGAGCATCAAATCTCAGGGAGTGATGTATGAAACAGAACTGGAACCTGTGATCAGACGTTTTCAGCTCTGCCCTCCCGTAGTGCAGCAAAGTGCCAGGGTTCCATGTGTAAGGGACATTGGTGTCACTGTGAAAGCTGGCGTTCAGCAGATCCAGGTCTTCAGCTGCAGCCAGCAATGAAAACCAGAGAGGAAAAACAGTGATTACAAGGATGTGCTACTTGTAAAAACAGAAAATACAGCAAGTAAATCCACACAGAGAGTCTGAGAGCAAACCCCCTGCTCCAAGTTCCTTTTCCACTCCTCCAATGTCAGTAAGTGGGATCTGATCCGTGGCCCTTTGTTCAGCCTCAGTGCATTCACGGAAGGTCTGTCACCAGTGTGCTGTACCCTACCAAGCCTGGAACAGGAGCTCAGCATCACTGGCACCGTGAACAGCCCTAAATGGACCCTGTGAGTCAGCTAAGAACGCTCAGGCAGCTGAAGGAAAGGCTCCAACCTGATCGGTCAAAGGGCCACTTCCTCCTCCTCCAGAGGATGCGGTCGGTCCAGGCCGGCGTGCGGCACTTCTCACTGGTGTCGTAGTCATCAGAGAACAGGTCATACTTGTAGGTGGGGGCAAAGTTGATCTTCCCTTCCAGAAACCCCCTAAAAATCTGTACAAACAGAAGGGAAACAGCTGAAACTAACCACAACTCTCTATTCTAACACTGACAACCTCAATGAACACCTCCAAGCAAAATTTAAAAACCTGCTCGTTGTTAAAACGGATTCCTCTCCACATTTTGTCTGCTGAAAACAGTTCAAGCTAGTTTAAGCTATGACTACCCAGTGACCCAGACAATCATCAATGAACAGAAGTCTGGCAGCAGTTTTATCTTTAAGCCCAGGCTTAGGAACGACCTGCCGTTCCTTCAGTGCCACGGCCACCTGGAGGTCACCCAGAACAGAGGATGTAACACAGCACTTGCATCTGGGGCTTATTTGTTCCTGGGTCAGCACAAGTGGGCAATTAAGGGGTACATTTTATGGTCTTTATCTATCTGAACATGCAAAATTTTCCCACAAATTCACAGCCACACACGGGTCTGGGTTGGAAGGGACCCAAGGATCACCCAGTTCCAAGGATGCTGCTCACTAAGCCAGGGTGCTCAGGGTGCCAGCCAAACTGGTCTTGAACACTTCCAGGAAAAAGTTGACACAAGTTGCCCCCTCAAATAAACAGGTTTAAAAAAATCCTTAATACATTCAGTCTACTCAGAGTGAGCTTCTCACTCATTAAGTGTTTAAACTGGACACAAGATCAAACCCTTCAGCTAATTCAGTCAGCTCCATTCTTGAGTTCAGCCTTCCATAGGCATCTTTCCTTCACTTCAGAAATCTCTAAAACAGCAATCTAACTTGGATCTTACAGTCAAATCTGCACCAAGGGCCAGGCTGACCTGCTTTTCTTGCTGCAAACACAATGTGAAATGCAGTCAATTTAGAAGCCAATGTCAGAAGATCAGTGTCAGAATGTTACAAGTTCCACAATTTCTGAGACAATTTGTTTGTTTGGCTTCAGTAATTGTTTTCTAACCCATTTTTTATGGAGCAAGCTGCTACGTAAACACCTCTCCTGAGCAGCAGGTACAGATGTGAACCTGCCCCAGCAGGGACAGGGCTGGTACCAGCCAGCAGCTTCTAAACCATGGGACATCACCCCAACAGGGAATGCTGCTCCTGCTCCCCAGCCAAGAGCCCTTGCCATGCTCTGGCAGTTCCCAAACCATGGGACATCACCCCAACAGGGAATGCTGCTCCTGCTGCCCTGCCAGGAGCCCTTTCCATACTCTGGCAGTTCCCAAACCATGGGACATCACCCCAACAGGGAATGCTGCTCCTGCTGCCCTGCCAGGAGCCCTTCCCATGCTCTGGCAGTTCCCAGAGATTCCTGCAGCTGTGTCACTGCTGGAGGGGTCTCCACAGCCTCCGCACATCCTGTTTTGGTCCACTTGACAGACAGTCTGACAGACAATGCTGCCTGCCCGTGTCAATGTACACCTTGCCTCCTCTAGCAACCAGCTGTTAAAAGAAGCTGGAGTGAGTAAAGATATGCAGTGTTTTGCCTCCTGTTCTGGTGCACAAGAACCCAGCACAAATGGAAGGGAAATCAGCAAACTCTGAATCAGCCAAAGCACTGCTTGTGATCAAAGTGCTGCTGAGCAGACAGACCCAACAACTGAGGATTGCCTCTCTTTTTACCATATCCAGCCTTCCCACACTGAGCTGCACAGAGAGAACAAGAAACACAACAAATCTAAAAAATGCACCTTCAGACTTGGTTATTCCATGTTTTTTTCTTTACAATTAAAAACCTGCCATTTGGACTGGTCGTTTTCCCATCAGTAACAGCATTAGGCCTGTTACAACTTAACTAGAGAGTAACATTACCCAACATTATAGATATTCTTTTTAAATAGTTACATCTGACAAAAAAAAATTTATAATTAGAAAACTCCATGCTGAGAATACAGATTTACAGGAGCATCAGAGCAATTGCTAAAACCAGTAAAAAAATGCAGCATTGTCAAGCAGGTGAGATGTGTGAACACACCTGGCCAGAGTTCTTCTGGTTGATCAGCTGGTCTCCTGCTATGAGCGGATCCCAGTTCTGCTGTCGGATCAGGTCCTTCACCTCCTCATTGGGCAGATCTATCCGATAGTTGAAGTCCCCACACCAAAAAATGTAGTCATGGGAAAAGAGCATCCTTCCCTGGAAAACAGCAGCACACACTGCAGCTGAAGCAGCTGAGTGACATTTCCTGCTTCCAGGGTCAGAAATGCCATTTTCTGCTGTGCAGTATGTATAATTTCTGGCTGATGAAGACAACTGAAATACACCCTGGTATCCAGTCCCTATGATCAGAACAACACGACCAACAGTGTGGTGTTCACATAGGGAACACAAGAGAAGTGACATCTCCTGTGGAGCTTCCATTTCTAAAGAAACACAAATCAAGTGAAATGGATTCTAAAACTCTTCATCCTCCTCCTCCTGTTTTACAAGTCTGCTCAGAGGTGATGGCTGCTGCCTGTGACAGAGGAGAACAAAACACCCTGGGACCTTGTGACACAGTCTCCAGACAAACTGCAGATCCAGAGCTCTACCATTCACATTTAGCTGAAGACTTTTCAGTTACATCTGATTTCCATCACTAGAGAGACATAAGGGCTTTATTAGTTTGAACAAAGCCCAGGTTTTAGAGTGAGAACTTTAATTCTCCCTTTGTTTTGCTTTTTCCACTGCCCTTAAGTAAAACCAAGCAGATACACTGGCAGATTGAAACAACAGCATTTAGCAAACTGATGGATACTTGCTAGGAAAACCGGAACATGACAGTGGGGACAAATTTAGAGAATAAAAAACTCCTGTAAAATAAGATGTAAGACTCGTGTACAGTGCCACAGAAATTTACAAATTTAAGCTGGATGACAAAATTTAAATCAGCTTTAAGTCTCAAGGAAGCATTTTGTTGCACTGATAACAGTCTCAACGTGGTGATTTGATTATAAGAACACAGCAAGGAATCATTCCTGTGCACTGAGAGCAGGGCTGTTTCACAGGGATTTTTTCCTCATAGGTGATTGTCTCCTGTGCCTACCAAAGCTCTGGTGCATGTCAGGGATCTGTGAGGGCTCTTTGCTGTGCCAAGTCCTTGATTCCAAAACAAGTGAACTCATGTTTGACCATGGCAAGGTCCATTCTGTCTGCAGCGTTCTATTTCAATAAACATCGTGGGAACTCAGTTATATCTGATCTCTAACCCAAGGAAACCTGATTTCCAGAGCAAACTGGGGAAGGGCAAAAACACAAACGGAGCTTTGGGATGACACTGCTGGAGCTCCAAGGGTTCCACTTTCCATTTGTGTGGAATTTGAACACCGTGCTTACCATCGGAAAGCCAAGCTTGCGAGAAATCTCTACAAAGTCTTCATTCCTCTCCTTGACCTGGGACTGCCCTGCAGCAAAGTGACTGCACACAAAGCACAGGCTGGAGGTGTGGAACAGCATCCGAATGGCCACGGCCCCTTTGTTCCCCGTGGCTCCTCCCATGCCAGTCTTGACAGTATCCACAGCAACATCCCTGAAACAGTGCAACAGCTGTGAGACCTGGAGCTGGCACAGCTGGCAGCAACATCCCTGAACCAGTGCAACAGCTGTGAGACCTTCTGGAGCTGGCACAGCTGGCAGCAACATCCCTGAACCAGGGCAGCAGCTGTGAGACCTTCTGGAGCTGGCACAGCTGGCAGCAACATCCCTGAACCAGGGCAACAGCTGTGAGACCTTCTGGAGCTGCCACAGCTGGCAGCAACATCCCTGAACCAGTGCAACAGCTGTGAGACCTTCTGGAGCTGGCACAGCTGGCAGCAACATCCCTGGAACAGTGCAACAGCTGTGAGACCTACTGGAGCTGGCACAGCTGGCTCAGTGTGACACTGGGCTGGAGGGACACAATGTTCTCCCAGCCACAGGGCTGGTTTTAACAAGTCCCAACAGCCACTGAGCATTGCCAAGATAAAACCTCAGCTTTCCAGGCTCTCTGGGCATTTAAAAACGAAGACAAGAACTTAAAGAACTGCTTCAGCAGAAGGGGGAGCAGCTCCCCCAGAGCCCCACGTGGCTCTGAGGGTGTCTGGGGTTATCTCCCAGCACAGCAGGCTGCAGGTGACCCCGGCTGACCTGATGAAGGGAGCGTGCTGGGGCCTGATGAACACGAAGAGGCAGACGCCCACCAGCTGCTCCGAGGCCAGCAGCACGTACTTGTAGTCCCTGGAGATGGTCTTCTGCAGCTCAGCAGCCCAGAGCTTCTGGTTCGTGGTGCTGGCAGGGAGATGAACAGCACAGGTTGGGAACAGGTCAAAGTGAGCAGTTCCTACGTGGTGACTGAGCTACATCAAGGAGCTGAAGTAAAGCTTGAGGCAGTGAAACAAAGCCAGGGGGAATGGTGCTCAAAGGGCTCCCAGCAGAGGCACAGGCTCCAGGCTGCCATGGCACCACTGTTACCAACTCAGCCTCTACAGCACTGCCTCACTTCTCCCAACACCACATACAGCTCTAGGAGCCGTGCCTGGCTTTGCTGCAGTTACAAGCCCACACTAGAGGAGGAAAACCTAGAACTGTTTTAGAGAGTTACTTCCTAGCCTAGAGCTCAGTCAATTGGAAAACAGGTGGCACAGTCTTACATCAAGAAAGAAAAGAAAATATGGAAAATATCAGGCCTGGAAAGAGCATTAACTACACAAAGGGTGAAATCAGGGGATGACAAGCTGACATTTGGTACCCAATAGGAAAAACGCTGCACAAAGGCTACAGTATCACAGGCTTTATGTGCCCCTCCCAAGGAGTTAAACCTTCCCTAACACCCGGAAACGTGCAAAGCAGGCAGAGAACACAACGGACACAGGGAGTATGGTCCTAGAGCTACACACACAGTTATGTCTGGGATCACCCAGCACTGGGAAAAACATATTTGTGAACCCAGTCTGCTAGGAGTGAAAAATGCCAACTCCACAGCGATATCTCCATGCAATCCATGGAATGGCAGTGCAAACTGCCAGTATGGAAGGAAGCCTTCCCGGGTACACATCACAACCTGACACACAACAGCACGTGGACAAGACATGCCTGGGGAAAGATGTTCACAGGACTTGCTGTCAACAGCAATACCAGACACAGGAACTCAAGAACACTGAAAGCACTGGGGAAACCCAAATTTTAAATAACATGACTTGAAAAAGACAGTCAAACAAAGACTGTGTGGATTGGATCACCCACCTGGCGTTCACAATGTTTCCTGCATTTAACTCCACCATTTCTTCAAATCCAATGGCAAATATGTCCACAGGCTTGTTTTTGCGATCTTGAGGTAAATAGGGAAAAAGTTATTTCTTGTTTCTAATTAACTTAACAACCAAGACCTCATACATATATATTCATTCTAAGGAAAAAAAAAAATCCTTCTTTGGAAAGAAATTCCTTCCTGTGAGGGAGGCACAGTGCCCAGAGCAGCTGTGGCTGCCCCTGGATCCCTGGCAGTGCCTGAGGCCAGGCTGGACAGGGCTTGGAGCAGCCTGGGACAGTGGGAGGTGTCCCTGCCATGGCAGGGGGTGGCACTGGATCAACTTCAAGGTGCCCTCCAACACAAACCAGTGTGGGATTCTGTAAGATTGCAGTTGTCTCAAAGCAGCTTTTAAATAAATGCAGCTTTTGGAAGGGGTTTCTCTGGCAGGGGGTGGAGCAGGATCTTTACGGTCCCTTCCTACAGTCCTACACCTCTGTGTCTGTGATCCACGTAGAAAAAGCAGAGCTTTCTAGGACAAGCAGTGCCAGAACACAGACCCTACCTTGGAATTCATGGATTCCAGCCAGCTTGGGGGCATCCAGCAGCCAGTCCGTGAGGGTTTGGTTCCTGAAGGCGATGCTGCGGAACTGCTTCCCCCCGTTGACGTTCCACGTCCCCACGCACACGCGGATCCTCTTGGGCTTGGCATACTTGTAGAAGTTCTCACACATGCTCTTCAGCACTTTCACAGATGCTGCAAGAACATTGGAAAGGCATTCCTGTTACAGAGAATGTTCCAGAAAGGCCGGCACTGACATCTTCCCAATGCACGGGCACAGACAAAGCTAAACTGCCAAAGCACAGGGGGTGCAGCTTGCCCAGGGAAGGTGCCCTTGGGACACACACTACTGACTGAGAAACAGCAGCAGCTGGGTCAGGATTACACAGACATGAATGATACATGAAGGAAACAATCCCCATGTTTGATAAATATCTGTTGTTCTTTCATCTCATCCACGACTTTCTAGGGAAAGCATCATTTTTTGTACATATCTGCCTCATTTTCACAGATTAAATCCACGAAATCCAATCTCTGTTACAGAACCAACATGCACATATATTAATTTCCAAAAGCGTAAAAGCTGCTGATACACTACAAGTACTAAAATAGAGAAGGTACATTATTTCATCATATCAGAGTATGTCTATTGAAGGCACAAATGTGAATTATTTTTAGATCAGTTGAATTCCTAAAGAGCTGCTTTAGTGAGGTCAGTAGGCTGGGATTCAAAATAGTTTAACTAATTTCTCTGTCCCATCAGCCTTTCCCTGTGCTTGTTTTTATCTGCCAAATGAAGAGAGAGGAATGACCCATATGTGAAGGAAACTGTGAGAAACACAGGAAGAAAAAAGCTGATTCAATGCTCAGGTACTTTACCTAAGTTATAATAATTTACCTATTTTGAATGTTCTCATGTTATCAGACTCCAAAAGAACAATTTAAACAATATTTGATGGAATACTTCACTTGTTGCTGTCTTGCAAAATAGTTACTGGGAAGAGTATTTCCATTTAAATGCCTCAAATAAGATGATTAGTGAGCTGCTGCTGGCTTTGCAGTCACTCTTGGCTACCTGGTTAAAACAAAAATTAGGTATTCTCTATCCCTATTGGGTTTGACAAAAACTGGGAGCAAGAGAAGGAAACCTATTGTGTTGGTGGGCTGCAAATGCTCTCCCTGCTGAACAAATCCCACACCCCTAACTGGGCCAACCACACAGCAAACACAAGGAAGGAACTGGCTGGTGTCTCCCTGGGCTGCTCCCAGCTGATCAAGCTCAGGATGATGCTTCCATCATCACAGCCCAGGGAGATGAAGGCTGGAGAACAGGCAGGAGCCCACAGGATAACTGAGCCCTGCCCAGGGCACTGCAGCAGTCCCACGGGGCACAGAGGGCCAAGGACAGGAGCCACTGAAGGGAAACAGCCCCGGCAGTGCTGCAGCCACAGCACGTGCAAACAGCCAAAGCAGCCAAGGGTTGGCAGCAAGCACAGCAGGAGCCCCAGGGAGCCCCAGCAGCCGTGCAGCCCTGCAGAGGGGCCAGTGCAGCCCCCTGAGCCAGCTCAACAGCCCGGCCTGCACGGCCTGCTCTGGGCTTGCATCTGTCTGCTGAACGCGCACTGGGGCTCAGCCTCACTGGAGTCACTGCCAACCATTCAGGGGCTCCTGAGCAGCTCTCAACAACAGCTGCAAAGGCTCCTGATTGCCCAGTTAGCTCCTGATGTTGTTAGGAGACCCTCATGGAAAAGCCTTACCAGGCTGGACTCCAACTTTAAAAGTGAACTGACAACAAGCTTATCACAAACAAAAACGTGTATCTTCAAACTAGCAGTCTTCCTCAGCTGTAGAATGACTTATAAACTTGAGTCATTAGAAATAAAAACCTTACTGCTTTCCAAAATACTGAGTGACCCACGTGCTTTCTGAGCACACGAGGCCATGATTTTCCTACATATTTCTTGTTATTTATCTCTGCAGCCAAATTTTGCCTCATTCTACTACATCAGAAATCCAATCAGTTACATTTGCTGTTAGTGTCAGAAAAAATACTTTGCTGCTCTTACTAGGCAAGCAGAAATTTGGAAATGAGTTTTACAAAGGGAGCATTAATTCAAAATTCTGTTCAGAATATCCTGTGCAACTGAATGGAACTGTTGGAACTTCATGGAACTGCTTTACATCCAAACGTAAAAACTGTCTTACATCCAAACATAAAAACTCCTGTAGGAATATTTCAATATATGCAATTTGTACCCAGCTGAAACCCTGAAATGCTGAAAAATAGTTGATTTTTATAACTCTTACAAAAACTCTACTTCTAATAAACAATAAAAAATAGACATAAATAAAAATACCAACAGTAATTGATAAATATATAAAAAGCAGTTGGCTCTTGCAGAGTTCTAAGATAGAGGCAATAGCATCAGTGAGTGTGAGCAGTCAGTGCCATGAGCACTGGTTACACTGCCAAAATGCAGTGAATCACTGAACATCAGACACACACTCCTTGTGACTCACATTGCATTCTTTAGCAGGTGGAGTAGAACACATACAGGAAAAGCAAAATTAGCAAATGAAAAGGCCGTTTAAATTTGCTCAACGAAGGGAAAATTCTGAATATTCCAGAGCATTAGGAATATTTCATTTTAAGTAATGGTTTCTGGGAACAAGAACAGGAAGTGCTGCGTGTCTGACAAGTTTCCTGCATGAACACAACCAGCAAATAAGATGAAATTACAAATTTTACTGAAGAATTTTACCTCTTGTCCTACACAAAGCAAAAATACAGAAGCCTCCAAATCAGATAATGACGAAAATTCCTTTGCAGCTGGAGGATGTGCAAAAAATAAACCCTGCAAATGGGTTACCTCATTTCCTAACCCAAGCTCAAACGTGACATTTTGCACCTCTTAGATTCTCACTTCTATTGGATTACAGGATGTTAGGGCACAGGATGCCAGATCCAAACACCCCAGCCAATGTGAGCCCACAGCCAAATATTGCACAGACACACACAGGAGAAGGAGGGGACAGCAGGAGCTGCTCAGGACTGACAGTTTGTGCTCCTGAGCTGTACTGTACCTGATTGCAATGCCTGCTCTGAAACTACGGATGCAGCAAGAGGGAAACAAGAAAAGGTTAGTCACACAAATCATTGCTTTTTAGCATTTTCCAGCAAGGGGTGAGCAAACAGGCTGTTCATGCACAATTCATTACACATTACCATTTGCATCAGTTCAAGCATCTGTTTTGTGCTGCAGTACCTGCCCAGTTCCACACCAGGATTAGCAAACCCTGTTCCTCCCCTGCTACCAATGGCCTGACACACGTGGGTACCCCTGGTTCACCTGGCACCCAGCATGCAGGCACATCTCAGAGCACAGGGACTGGGGCTCCTCAGCTGCCAGGAAGGGCAACTTGCAATCCCAGGAGAGGGAGAGCAAATGACAGCAAATCTGAACTAATTCTGAGGTGAGGCCCTTTTACCAGGTTTCAGATAGAAGAAGAAATTCACAATAACATGAAACCTTGTGCTAAACACATGGGACAAAACCACCCTCTTGGCCTCCACATCAGATGTGGGCCCTCAACATGAGGCTGCAGCTGGGCAGCCATTTCCCTCTTGAGCCAGAGATCTGCACTGGAGCTTTGACAGATTTTTCCTCATTCTAGGTTAAGACGTGTCTGGGAGAAGGAAAAAAAATGAAGAGGAAAATTTAAGAATGTTTCCCTAAAAACTGCAGTAACTCAGACTATTATCACCTGGGATCTTGCAAAGAAGAGTCAAATGTAAGTTGTTTCTTTGCCCAAATGTGTGGTTTTGATGTCCCAGGGGAGGGCTGAACACACCCCTGTGACTGTCCCACTGCTTTCTCGGCCCCAAACCTGCACAAGATGGGTCTAAGTGCAGTTCTGGGGCCACGGAGGCTACACCTCTCTGGGGATGCAGGATACTGGTGAGCACCCTGTGCTCATGAGGGGAACCCCCAACCCTCCCATAGCTGCCCTGCACAAGCAGAGCTCCTCACTGAAATCCCTCGGGTTTTGATGTAGAACTTGACCCAACAATCATAAACAGCAAAGCAATTTCTGCAGCACGTTAGTTTGGCACGATTAGTAAAGCAGAAGTAACTCCCATTGTTTTAACAAGCCAAGAGAACATAAAATAGCATTTATACTTTCCAACAGTGCTTTGACAACAAACTCTATACAGCTTTCTTAGAGCAAACAGTTATGAGAGATGAAAATCCTGAAAGACACATACCGCGTAAACTGCTGGTGGTTAACAGAGCCCGTGCTTTATCTGCTAAATCACTATTTAGGGTATTTCCCAATAACAAAACATCAATGGCCTCCTGCTTGGAGCTATCAAAAAAGTTATTTTGGATGGTTCTGGTCACAGAACGAGCACCATCCTTCAGCTTCCCAGCCTGTTAGGGAGGAACACGTATAGAATATTTTATGTCGGACACTGCTCACAACACATTGGCAATATTCATCAACTGTGTTAATGGCTTAAGGGCTAAGGCAATTCTCTTCCTAAGTGTTAAATCAAGCTGTCTGAGCCTTCTGTGCTACATGTGATTTTCCCCCCACCCCCAGATGCTAAAAAACACAGTAATACCTACAAGGCGTACCTAACAAGCAGATTTAAATTAAACAAAATAAAACAAAATACTGCAGGGAGGGGATTTTTTTTTTCCTAAACACTAGCTCTTTAAAAATTAATCTGCTGTAGTGCCATGTTCAGACCATGACAGGGATTTTGGGCTTTTCCCCAGATAGTGAGAGATGAGCAAGCACTCGAACCCAAATGCCACGACACATGAATGTTTATGTCTATGCCCTCAGGAGTTCAGAATTCACATTCTGGAATATCCATGTTAAAAACAGAGAGAGCTTTGGCTTAAGACCACCCTGAACTTGTTGCAATAGCATGCAAGTACCATGCAGCATCCCAGAAGGAGCACAGCACTGGCCCATGGCTACAGACACAGGCTCTGCTCACTGGGGCCTCACTGAGCTGCAGCCCAGAGCAGCAGTGTCCAACAGCTGGGCTGGACAAGGCCCTGCAGGGAAACGTGCTGCTGATGCACCTGGGGGCACACACACCTACAGATCATGGAACTGACACATGAGGCAGGCTGGTGCTCCACCCCAGAGCTGCCAGTGCTCACCTGGGCACACACACACACACCTGGGGCTGCATGGGCCTGGCCTGTGAGCACACACTGCTGCAGGTACAGAAACACACACTGGGATCCATCAGGGATGCTGCAGGGATTGTGTTATTATGGAAAAGGACTCCCAAGTTCACAGCTTGCATTGGCCATGAAAGCCTCTTAAATGCATGTGGAAAGAAGGCAAAAGCTTAACAAAACTACCCTGGGATGTAGTTGTGAATTGTACCAGGCAGCAAGAGAGGAGCTGCTCTTTGGGCAGGGCTAAGGGGCTGTGGGGGGCACACAGCATTGGACAGGAGGCACTCCCACCCTCCCTGGCAATGGGCATGGGCTGTGGGGGCACACAGCATTGGACAGGAGGCACTCCCTGGCAATGGGCATGGGCTGTGGGGGCACACAGCATTGGACAGGAGGCACTCCCTCCCTGGCACACAAGGCACAACTGGGGACCCAAAAACCCACACTCACCATTCACATACCAGGCAATTAATTGAAAGGAACCCCGAGAAAGCAAAAGAAAGAGCAGGTAAGGAGTTAGATGGAACAAGTAGTACAATGCTTTCAAAAGAACTGCTTTGCAGTATAGAAAAGAATATTCACACACTTAAGGTTAAAATAGTTTTCTCTTATGTGAAATTTCTATATTTTTACTTCTAAATATTCTCAGACTTTGAAGAATCAAACTTTTCCTTTGAGAAATGAGAATGCAACTTAAAAATCACATTTTAAAATATACACTCAGAGTACTCAAAACATACTGAGTCAGGTTTAATTAGAACAAGAGCAAGTCTTGTATGGCTTTGCAAACATTTAAAGATCCTCTCTGAATAGACTGGACTCATGTCAGAGGTGTTTGATTTGATTTATGACATGTGGTACTAATTAAGAGCTGTCCCAGGGCAGGGATCTAGAATTATTCCAAAGACAGGAGAGTAAATGTACTGTGGTGGTTTAACAAACTGAAACCAGGACATCTACTCTGTGTTTTGAACATTAAAAAGGGAAATGGATACATTAAACACACTTTTAAAGTGTATATATATATAGCCAAATGAACTAGATTAAGTATGTATTTATTAATTTAGGAAAAGGAATGAAGAAGGTTGAATGGCAAAGCCCAGACAAGGGGAAACACTCCATAAAATACTTACTGCAGTTTTCCTGGCAGTCTAGGTGACATTTTTGTAAGAAAAGAAAACTAAATATCCTGAACCAAATTCCATTCTACAGTAAAACACAAGCATTTCCCAAATGAAGAAGTCAGAATTAGCAACAAGGTGGTTTGGTAATTTTGTTTTCATGTATTTTGCTGTGACACCTCGTACACGAGCAGAGAAGGGCCCTGGCAGAGTGTGAATGAACAAAGGATGGAAAACCCAGAACAGCTGGCTGTGGGTCCATGGAATGGGGAGCAGCACATTCCTGAGCAGGAAGAACAATGTGCAAAGGCATTCCTGAAGGAACTGGGGCAAAAACTGCTACAGGCCAGCATTTGCATGGACAGGGATCACCGGGCAAGGGACAGGAGCAGGGAAACAAAAGAGCAACGTTGTGAGCAAAACAACAAAAGCAGCATTAGAAAATGGGAACAAGGCAGGCATCAGCCCAGACAGAACAAGCTGAAGGGAAACGTGACACTGTCATGGAGCATGGGACTGGTCTTACAGCAGGGTCAAAAAGCACGGTGGAAACAAAACTTGGGGTTTCTCCGAGACTGCAAAAGTAAGGAGAAAAAGCTGGACAAACGTGCAAACAAAACCCACCAGGCTACAACTGGATTAGTATTAACACTATTAAACATGAAAAACACCAACAACATCCCATCAAACACATTTGAAAAGGAGATACAGTGAATGGAACTGAAATCATAGCAGGAGAGGTACAGAGAGAAGAGTAAAAAAATTCAAAGAAACAAAAGGTGATTTGAAGATACATTTTCCTGAACTATGTTCTAAAGAAATGGAAGATTTCAGAATTATTTGTTACATGGGAGGCAGGAGCATGGCTAGGAAGGGATGTACAGGAACATGAGCTGGTTATCAACAGAACCAACCATTTCAAGTTAATTTTTCTGGTTGGTTGGGTTTTGTTTGGGATTGCTTTAGGATTACAAAGAGCAGGTCTTTTTAAAGAGAAAATCTCATTGCTAACTAATGGCAGAATTTATTCAACCCCAAGCTGAACCCTGCTGAAGCATTTGAGAAGATGCACTTTACCTTTGCCTTTCCTTCAAGGGCTCCAGTTCCAGCATAGATCTTACTGACAGAATCCCCATTGACAGACCACATGGAGCGGAACACCTCCTGGAAGCGAGTCACCAGCTGGGGCTTCTCTGCCAGCCCCAGCACCTCCAGCTGCCTGCTGAGCATCTGCAACAGGGGAACCCAGCATCAGTCACCAGCTGGGGCTTCTCTGCCAGCCCCAGCACCTCCAGCTGCCTGCTGAGCATCTGCAACAGGGGAACCCAGCATCAGTCACCAGCTGGGGCTTCTCTGCCAGCCCCAGCACCTCCAGCTGCCTGCTGAGCATCTGCAACAGGGGAACCCAGCATCAGCAAAAAAAACCCAGCAAGCCAAAAACAAAAAATAACCCCCCTTCAAATACACTTCTTAAAAGGCACATTGTCTTTTTCAGCATATATGCACAAACCCCACAAACCCTGGGTTTGTATGGCTCATTCTGAGCAAAGTGTCACCAAAGCGTGCTTGAAAGGCTGCATCACCCATGTAACTCAGCACCAACACTGCATTTTCCTTTGGAAATAGGTAATAGTACAGGAAAAAAGTTACATAGCTGATTTGTAAATGTTTTCATCTTGAAGTTCACCAAACTAAACACAAAAGGTATTTTCAAGAGCTTTTGAAAATCTTTAAAACCTTAGGGTGTCTGACAGCAAAAAGGAGAACCCTCAAATAACAGACACAGAATGGCAAAAACATAATTCTGAAGGTTGGGCAGGAATCAACAAAAGATACAAAAGGAAACTTGCAAAACAAAATTAAGAAGAAATAGACAGAAGTTTTAGAAATTGGGTGCTTGCTCTGATAATTTTAGGGGGTTATTTGGAGTTTAGTACCTGTTATTTTAAGAATCTACGGTGTTAAATAAAGTAAGAATTCATATATCTCATATAACAGAATTTGAAATTTAAGTAAGCAGTTCCTCAGGATTAACCATTTCCCTTCTTATTAATTAGTTATACACTTTTAGCTCTCATTGTTTAGCTGAAATAATTTAATTCTCATTGCTGAAAAATCTGGCACACCTGGTTTAAAAAAAAAAGTTGTATTTACGCAGTTCTTAGAAGGATATGAGAGCAAAAAGCAGAGCTAGATAGCCATGTTTGATGTGTAAGTACAGCACACATGCAAAATGCAAAAAGAGTTTTTTGGCACAGACATCTTGTGTAGATGCAGCAGCCAAGCATTGCATAGCCCAGAAACAGACAGGTCTGTTCTAAAACCAACACCCTGTAAGCTGCCACAGAAATTCCTCTTAAGAGGGGAATTTCACCCCAGTACAACTCAGAAAACAGCAGGATGATGATCTCCCTCGGCTGGACCTCGCAGCACCCATGTATTCCCATTTCCAACATGCCAAGGTCTTGTCTCCAGCAGGCAGCCCAAGAACAGCTCCCACTGCAGAGCCCACTTGTGCAGAGCCCGCCCGGGCAGAGCTTCACCTGTGCAGAGCTCACCTGTGCAGTGCCCACCCGCGCAGAGCCCACCCGTGCAGAGCTTCACCTGTGCAGAGCCCACCCGGGCAGAGCTTCACCTGTGCAGAGCTCACCTGTGCAGAGCCCACCCGCGCAGAGCCCGCCCGGGCAGAGCCCACCCGGGCAGAGCTCACCCGGGCAGAGCTCACCTGTGCAGTGCCCGCCCGCGCAGAGCTCACCCGGGCAGAGCCCGCCCGGGCAGAGCTCACCCGGGCAGAGCCCGCCCGCGCAGAGCTTCACCTGTGCAGAGCCCACCCGGGCAGAGCCCATCTGTGCAGAGCCCGCCCGCGCAGAGCTCACCTGTGCAGAGCTCACCTGTGCAGGGCCCGCCCGGGCAGAGCCCATCTGTGCAGAGCCCATCTGTGCAGAGCCCGCCCGGGCAGAGCTCACCTGTGCAGAGCTCACCTGTGCAGGGCCCGCCCGGGCAGAGCCCATCTGTGCAGAGCCCATCTGTGCAGAGCCCGCCCGGGCAGAGCTCACCTGTGCAGAGCTCACCTGTGCAGGGCCCGCCCGCGCAGAGCCCACTGCCCTCCCCGGCCAGGTGAGCCCCGGGCCCAGCTCCTACCTCCAGGCCCAGGAAGGCCTGCACGCTGTTGGTCCTGTCCAGGCAGTCCAGGCAGTTGGTCCTGACCGTGCCACTCTGGGACCTGTGCCAAGGACAGGGACACGGCTGAAACAGCTGGAACAGCTCATGGAGCACACAGCTCCTCAGCAAGGCAGGGACACACAGGGATCAGGGCACTGGCAGCACCCACAGGGACAGTCATGAACGTGGCAGCAGCACAGGGTGAGCTGCCACTGCTCACTGAGCACTGCACAGCCCTGCTGCCACCACCACCAGCCCCTCTGCCACCACCACCAGTGCTCCTGCTTCCCCTTCTCCCAGGCCTCCTGGCTTGCTTGGTGAAGTGTCATGCAAGATTAAGGATTCTTTTCAAGCAATTCAACTAACACACTTCCAAAGAACCTCAGAGAGAAATAACTCGTAGTTACAACAAAAATGAAAAAAAAACCGCCAAAAAACAAACCTACTGAGTCAGTTCTTGAATTTTCTTTAACTCAAAGTCACAGGGATTTATGATATAACTAGAGCCAATTCCAATGCCTCACTACTTGCTCATGAAAATGAAAAACAAGGCTCTCCCCTTCAGCTCAAGGGATGTTGGAGGCCTGTGAGCACCCAGCACTGCTGCCCCTCCTCCGGGAAAAGCCCAGAACTCCTGCCAGAAGCTCTCAACAGGACCGTGCTGAGCAGCATCCATGGGCTCCTTGCTGAGCTGGGAGCACCAAACACCAAAGGCTCTCCCAAGGACACACTGACCCCTCACTGCTGGCACTGCACACCTTGCCCATCAAAGCACCTTCACCTAGAGACCTCAGCACAAACTGCAGCAACTCCTGAACAGCTTGCTTCAAGATTGTTTATTTTTGGCATCAGTGTCTCTGCATTTGAATTGAATTCCAAAAGCAAAAAGCCTGACATTTGCCAAGGGAGACCGTCCATGAACTCACAAGCATCATAAACACCTTCTAGTAACACCATTCTCTGAGCTGTCACAAGCCACAACTTTTCTTTGCTTTCAGTCTGTTGAATTTTGATTTGTGGTGGCATTATTTGAACCCCCCAATTAAAAAATACATATATGCCCCTTTTGAAGCTTTTTGGAGCTCATCCCCTCACCACTGAGGGAGAGCCTCACTCAGCACCTTGCCCTGCATTAGTTCAAAGGAGGGAGGGTGTGGAAGGGAGCAGGAATTGCTGCCTACTTCCATCTCTGCTTCTCTTTTCCTGCGGAGATGAGCACAGCCATTGCTCCAGAAACCAGGAATAAAACAGAGCAGAGCAGGAAATGTGCATCTCAAACCTGCTGGAGAGAATGGAATCTCTCAAATGGGGACCCAGGCACAAAACCACTGTCCTGAACACAAACATTTCCAAGCCCCAGAAATGGCACTGAGGGTCCATCACTGAGGGAAGTGCTCAGCCTGTCCTGTCACACAGGAAGATGGACAGACAATAATTCCATGAGGCTGCCTGCTAGAAAAAGGACTGTCAACCCTTCTCACAAAACCCTGAGGTGAAAGGCCTGAAATTAATTCCAGCCCCTTGAATGTCTCACCAAGATCAGCTTTAGAGATTTTTAGAGCATTCACAGAAAGGGACAAGACCTCACCAGAGTAAAATGGTGACTCATGTTCCAGCTGTTTAGGATCACCCAGATACACTAAAACCACAACAGAGGCAACATCCTCTCTCTCATCTTCTTGCTGAGGGGTGAAACACATGTCAGCACCACAGTTTAATCTGAGGAAAGCTGTACACACAAACCTTTTCACTTCCTTCCCATCAAAATAAAAAAATCCACACTCCAAGAATTTCTGGACTTGAGGTTTAAGCACGCTGTGCAGTTTCTCTGCCTTTCCACCTTTAACCATCTGATGATAGTCAAAGTTCACCATTTTGATATCAGCTGAATGTTCAGATGCTTTCAAATGGCTCTGGCATTGGAAACAGAAAAAAAAATATCAATATACCAGTACCTGACTATACAGAAGTAGGAACTAAACAAGAGATTAGTAATATTTTAAAAGTGGCTTTATTAGCTTTCTTTTAGGTAAAATGAAACCACTTTTATCACCATTGAAATGAATCACTCAGAACTGAAGTGATGCACATATTTCACATGTGCATTTTTGTTTCCCTGGTCACAAAGTCAGGTCTGTCCCTTGCTCTCCCAGGGGCTCTGTCAAAGCTTCACTGCAAACAAGCAAACTCCAAGGACATGCACAGGGGAAGAACACTCACACTCACCTGGAAGGCTTTGCTGAGCATGTGCTCCCCTTCTTTTGCCCCAAGTAAATTCACAATAATTTGCTTGCCATACAAGTTTTTAAGAGTTTGGAAATGTCTGTTAACAGAGGAAAAAATCCACAGTCATTTTCTGGCACACAAAAAATTAACAGCAACACCTGCAACACTGAGAAGTTGCAAAGTACCCAACATAAATTTAATTCACACTTGCCAACAAAGCATTGAAAGGCACAAGCAATCCCCAGGAAGTTCCCAGACTGGCTGAATCCCACAGGTGTGCAGACAAAGCCTCCCCCCTGGAATAACACATCCCATGTCTGTGGTGCAGCAGAACTCTGAGAGCTCTTCAGAGCCTTGGCAGAACTGAGATGTTGTTTACCTGTCGAAGGCCGGCGCATTGGCCTCAAAGCCCCTGGACATCCTGACACGATGGGAGCCCACCTGCAACACCAAGAGCACGTCAAATTGTCTTGTTTTCACTAAAATGCTGCCATGTCTAAAGAACCCAGAGGCCCTGAAGGGACAAACTAGTTTAACCTTTCCTGTGAGAAATGCGTCACAGCAGCAGGAGCTGAATCAGACCCTCTTCCAAGAAAATTGTGATGAAATTCTATTACAGTAACTCCTGAACCTTACTGACTTCTTGAGAAGACTTCTCCTCAAGAGCAATTCAGAAGAAAACAGCCTCTTTGGATGCTCTTGGATAACCCATTTGAAAGAGGAAAAAGAACTTCCAAGAGGAGACACGGAAACAAGTATGGACAAAAGCAACTTTTAGACTTTTGAGAGAAGCAGGCTTGGTGAGACACAATAGCACCAACAGGCTCCAAAGGATCACCTCATCCTCACAGCCAGCTGAAAGAGAGCCCAAAGGCTAGGTGGGGCATGTTTAAAAGGACACAAATAACAATTATCTGTACCATTAAATCCATCTCCTGCTCACCTGCAGCCCTGGCTGTTCCCAGAATAATGGAACAGATCCTCGAATCTGAATGAAAGATGACACAGAGTCATCCAAATAGATCACCTGGTAAGGAAAGTAAAGCACAGTATTAATAATTATCACAGTGTAAGATCTTAGAGTTAAACATGGAGCAAATAAAATATATTGATGTATTACATATTCCACACTACAAACTAAAATACTGTTTCAGAGACTCTGAACAATTCCCACAAAAAGTTCCATCACTCTCATGGCCCCCTGCAGAATCACAATTCACAACGTGTAAGGAAATACAGCTTTTATTAATTGGGCTTGAGTAACCTCTGCACTAGGAGTAAGATGTTTGAAACAACTTGGTAAGACTCTCCTGCAGAACAGTTAAAACAAACACCAATGCACAGAGAAACACTGTGCAGCCCACTCAGAGCCCTTGCACTGAGTTCCTGCATCAGAAACCAACACATCATGCTCCATCAAGGACCCAGGACAGGACAACTGCACTGGAATAACACAGCACAGCCATTGAGCAACTCAGGAATTCAGGAAACTCGGGCAGATAAAGTGTAACAAGAGTGCTCTGACTAAACTCCTGACCCTGCAGGTGTACAGGCAGAGCCCCTCCTGCATGAACCCCTCCTTCAGCCACTGGGCTCTGGAAAGAGTCTGGGCCAGCCACAGAAACCCAGAGCACGAACACAGCTGCAGGAACAGCCCCTTGGAACAGGCGACCAAGGAAAGGCAGCAAAGGAGGGTTTAGCAGGGTCTCACATTCCTGTGTAGTGAGGGCAGAGCCATGACAGTCCAAGGCAGAACAAGGACAATGGCTCTACAGGCTGCCTGCCACAGGGGCTGTGCTAAGGGCAATGCTGTTCCCTCTCCTGAGCCACAAGGTACCAGTGCTCTGGTATTTGCCAGAAATCCCTTCTGCCTGTTTCTCTCACTGCAGATTAGCTCAGGCCACAAGAGGCACCTGCAGCTCCAGGGGCTCAGGAGAAGCACAGCCACCCACAGGAGTTCAGCACCTTCTTAAGCTGCTGCAACTCAGCCCCAGGCATGCCCTGAGCATAAGCCACACTAAAAACCGAGATCATCAAATTACATAACCTACTTAGCTTCCTCATTTAGCATCCAAGAAAGTGTTCCAATATCTGCTGGGGGCAGACCTGACCTGTGAGTCGTTGATTTAGAGCAAGAATCTCCTCATTGAGATGCTGGGGGCTGACACTGCCTTGCCAGCCCGGCTGTGGGCACTGGAGCACCACGTACCTGCTCAGTCTCCACGAAGTTGGCCACGTGGCCATCACTGAGCACCACGTACCTGCTCAGTCTCCACAAAGTTGGCCACGTGGCCATCACTGAGCACCACGTACCTGCTCTGTCTCCACAAAGTTGGCCACGTGGCTGTCACTGTTTGAGCACCACGTACCTGCTCTGTCTCCACGAAGTTGGCCACGTGGCTGTCACTGTTTGAGCACCACGTACCTGCTCAGTCTCCACGAAGTTGGCCACGTGGCCATCACTGTTTGAGCACCACGTACCTGCTCTGTCTCCACGAAGTTGGCCACGTGGCCATCACTGTTTGAGCACCACGTACCTGCTCAGTCTCCACGAAGTTGGCCACGTGGCCGTCGTCGTTGGTGCCGCGCACGTTGAAGCGCGTGCCCGCGCGCTCGCAGCTCAGCCGCGAGATCAGACAGGCCTTGGCCTGCTTGTGGGCGGCGTAGATGGTCCTGATCTCCACGCCCCCGCACATGAGCCGCAGCAGCCACTCGTCACAGCTCACCCCGTAGTGCTTCAGGTGCAAGTGCAGAGACTGGTTCCTGCAGGGACACAGCAACCCAACAACCACAAGGAATCACAACTCAGCTCCAACTCCTCAGCCAACTCCGTGCATTTCACACCCACTAACACCACTGGGACCAGGGAAACAGCCGTGCTACAGTTTTGAGATATAACTCTAATTAAATCTTCCTGACATAGCAAATAGCACAGCAAGAAGATGGGGTGAAGCTATGAATTTCCATGGCCTTAAAATAATAACCTTCCTAGCCCTTGCTTGTCACCAACCAAAAAAAAAAAAAAAAACCAACACCCCAAGTTAAGTTATTTATACTGCTCTGCTCAGCCTCGTTTGGAGAAGCCAGAGATGACAGACTCCAGGAAAGCATGACAGGATTCCAGTGACAGGGTTACTTGTCTTGTGGTGTCTAAAGCCCCATTCAATCTCACATCACCACAAAATAAAGATAGAATAGATTATACATTGAACACTCTCATTATATGCCACCTAACCCTAAGCGGGTCACCAGACAGGCTCCCAGGAATCCATTCCCAGCCAACTGGCTCTCCAATCTCTTTAAACACCCATTTCAGGGCTCAGTGCTGGCACTCTGCGTGCTGCACACAGGATTCTCTAGCAGCAGAACTGCTCACATGAAAGGAAGACCCGCAGTTGGAATGTACCCATGCACTCACCAGCACTAATCAATGCTGAATTAAGTAAGAAAGACTGAAGTATGGGTTTTGTGAAACTTTTGGTTTGTGTCACTCTAGTGGGGCTTGCCTCTTGATCCTCTTTGGAAACATTCAGTTGTGTGAAAAGGGAGCAAAGTTTTCTGCACAAAAGAAAAGTCAACTCCAGGAAGATGCCTGGTTGTGTCTCTGCCCAGAAAACTCTACTGGAACTGCAAACAGCATGTTCATTCTAACAGTGGAAGCCCCTTAATTGTAGCCTTTTCATCCTAAACCTAAGTACACAGGTGCATTAGAACAGGACACGGAAAGCAAACAATGCTCCTTCCCTGGGCACGCTGAGCAGGAGAACCCCCGGGAAGCTCCCTGAAGAGCATGTGCAGAACACTTGCTGTTCCTGACTTCCAGTGCATGTGCAGAACACTTGCTGTTCCTGACTTCCAGTGCATGTGCAGAACACTTGCTGTTCCTGACTTCCAGTGCATGTGCAGAACACTTGCTGTTCCTGACTTCCAGTGCATGTGCAGAACACTTGCTGTTCCTGACTTCCAGTGCATGTACAGAACACTTGCTGTTCCTGACTTCCAGTGCATGTGCAGAACACTTGCTGTTCCTGACTTCCAGTGCATGTGCAGAACACTTGCTGTTCCTGACTCTCAGTGGTGACATGTCCGGATCTTGGCACCTGGACATGGCACCCACCTCCTGGCAGGACTGGTCCTTGCCAATAAACCCACAGAACCGTGGAACTGCCAGGGTTTTACAGCAGGGGTCAGAACCAGCCCAGCTGACTCTGACAGGGCCACCAGGCATCGCTTCCCAAGCCCTGAGGCACCGACTGATCCATGGAGAGCCAAGTCTGGCTCCAGATGCACAGACAAACAGCAGCGTTTCTACAAGCCCTGTAAACCCACATCAGGGCAGCAATGTATCTCAACACCTGAGTTTATTTCCTACCTTAATAATTTTCCTCTATTTCACTCTGATCAGATTCCTCTGCCTGACAAACAGCAGCTGAGCCTAGAGAAGCACTGGCTCCTATGCTGGAGCTGGGTGGGTGCATTTTGGCCAGAAGAGGGGAATGGATGTAGCTTTTCACCTGTTCTAATGGTGTAAAGCCAAATCTTAGGCAACCTACCAGGAGCCCTGGACAGACAGGGCGTTTTTAACAAAGGCTGAAGGGAACAGAATTTGTGACATGTCAGGGTGCATTACTGGTATTGTTTACGCTGCTGCTCGACAGAATGAGCAGTAGTCCTCTCACCCAAAATTCTTTGTGTGGAAACCATATTCCATTCAAAAAATATCCAGTGAAATGATGGTGAGTGCAGCATCCAAGCAAAGTGCACTTGGTAGCAGAGCCTACCTGCTGTCTCAACAAAACATGCAATATCACTTTTTTGAGTAACTAAACTTTTGAAGTGCTTTCCCATGTTGGAAACCCCCTTGGAATCTATCTATAAACACCACAGCATTTTAGAATCCAGAACGTTCTAGAAAACAGTAACTTTTTTCATTTAACGTTTCATAACTACACCCATTTAAAAAACTGACACAATCAATGAAGAATTAGGAGGCACCGAAACTGAAACGCAACATCACAGGAGATGTTCAGATGAAAACACAATATAAGCAGTGAAAAATCTGTGCCTTCCTATTAAGAAACTTCCAAGAGGTCACAGAAGCATGCTGTTGTTAGCAATAAACTTCTGCCCTCAGAGTGTGAGTGACGCCAGTCCGCGTCGAGGTTTACGGGACAAAGAGGCACACGTGGCACACAAGGACAGCACCGCGCCAGGCGTGCTCTCCCCGCAGAGCCCAGCGCGCAGGCCCGGCGGCCGCGGCGCACTCACCAGAAGAACCTGTTGTCGGTGCCGTGCTCCCGCGCGCTGCGGTGGGCGCTGAGGCTCAGGTCCAGGCTGGCACCCGCGGCAGACCAGGCGAAGTAGAAGCTGCCCGAGTTGAGCACCTTGCGCACCTCGGACACGCGATCCTCGTCCGCGGGGTCGGCGCGCAGCGACACGAACTCCGTGCAGGTGACCCGGAACACCTCCGAGTCCTGGATCTTGCCCACGGACATGCAGCCCGTCACCAGCACCAGGTAGTGCAGCAGCGTGTCCCCTGCAGCACGGCCAAGGCAGGGGAGAGATGGGAGTGAGCAGAGCTGAGTCATTCCTGGGCTAAAGGGTCACAAACCCACCCGGTGTGCCCGAAAACAACAGACAGCCACTGCCAGGAACGCATTCCCAGGCTCCACAGAAGGACAAACCACTCTGCAAACAGCAGGGATTGCAAAAACAGAAGCTATTTTGGTCCACTCCCTCATTTCTGGGAGTACTCCAAATTTGTAAGTCAGTCTGCAAAGGAAAAAATCAAAGAAACAGAAAAAAAAAGCCCAGCTCCTGTTGCAGAGATCCAGTCTAACAGGAGCAGCACGGTGTTGTGCCCCAAACCAAAAACTCAAGTTTTACATCTTGGACTCACCGAGGTTTAATCTCAACACACCCAGGAGCCCGTACGCATCCATGACTTTGGAGTAGGTACTCTTGATGGTGTCTTTCTCTGCAGAGGCTGTGGAGAGAAAACCAAGATGGGCTGATGTCAAAGCCCCAACACCATGGCAGCAAGAACGAGCCACTGCAGCCTGCAAACCTGGGGGATCACAAAGCAGCTGCTTACAGGATGCTCCTGGAGAGAAACCAAAATGTATGAGCAGATGGCACTCGATAATGGAAAATGAGGGGCTGACTCTGTGACAAAGTATGATCATGCCATGTAGTTCAGCAATAAAAAAGCAAAACTCCAAGTGATATTAAAGGAGAACACTGGCATTTTTAACAACATCATCTCTTCTTATAAAAAGCATGTTTAGTACAGACAAATAAGAGGACTGAGAATGCTCTCCTGAAATTAAAATTAGTGCTTAATATTGCTTTTTTCATAGAAAAAAAATTTATCCTTTTCCTCCAAGAAAAAAACATCATGTGGCAGTGTTATCTCTGAACAAGACTATCTCAAGCCCATTTTAACTACCTTAGAAATGTTCCAAGCAGATCAAAACTCTTGCAGGTCCACAAAAACTGGTATTGAAAAGCCATGACTTAGATGAATGAGGAAGACACAATTTTCACAAGCAGTTTTGAAACAAAACCCACAGAACAGCCCTGTCATTTTACAAGAAATCAGAGTGTATCTGCCACTGCTCCCTGGGAGCTCAGTGAATATTTCAGCCCTTTGGTAAGCACTGAAACAGCCAGGGCAGCAGGATCCCAGGATCACACCCGGCCTGAGCTTCTGCTCACGACCAACACTGCACCAGGAGGGAGCCCCAACAACTCCAGCCCTGCCTGGACCTGCAGGGATCAGGATTCCACGGGTACCCACGATCAGCACCGTTCTGCTTTGCCACTAGCAACCTCAGAACACCACAGGAAGAGCAGGAAATCTAAATGCCCATCTGCCCTGGCATTCTGCTGTGCTCTCTCTCACACTGGCTGCATCATCTAGAATAAAACCTCTATTTTATTCAGAATAAAAACTCCCTATTTTACCTAGAACTGCTCTTCCTCACAAGCATCCCCTAGGACCAGTACGGCCCTGCCTATGCACAGGCACAACACTTCTGTTCAAATATCCACCAGCTCTATTATTAAAGTGGATCAGACAATTTAGAATAGATTAAACAATTAGTTAACCACAGCCTGAAATCCAACCCCATGCAATGTTTTATTCAGTGGACTTTTTCTTTACCTTATTGCATTCATAGTCCTGTAATACAGAGGTAATACAATTCATTTTATAGCAGCACAAGGATGCATTTCCAAAGAAGCTGCAACTAATCTAAAAACATTTTGTGAGCATCACCAAACTGTGTTTTTCTTAACCAGAAAACCACTGGGCTGGAAAGAACTCCAGAACTTCAGGCCCTGGCTCCTTCAGTCTGTTTCTGAGAAAGGGTTTTACGATACCAAGGCACTCCTCTAAACTCAGTTTGCCATAACCAGAAAGCTGCCATGTTCTCCCTCCATATTTGAAATTATTATGGAAAGATCATCTTTCCTTTCAAACTTCTTGCAGGATTTTTCTTAGAGCTGCCTGCTGGGATGCAGTGACATGTCAGAACAATGCCTTTTCTGTCTCACACGGATTTATTCTCTTTCCATTGCAGAGAATGCTGGATATCCTTGTTAAGCCTTAATAAGTAAATTAAGTAACGTGGGCTTTGCAATTTCAGACCAACAACAAAGGCCAATAGAGCAGCCAAGGGTTGCAAAACCACCCAACTAACCAAATAAAAACAGAGCACCTTCCTGTGGCCAGTCAAGGACCGTTTTCTCCAAGTGCTCAGAACCAACCAGAAGCATTTCATGCCATGTTTTTCATTTACATTGGCCCCAGTTCAGTGTGAGCTCAAAGCTTTTCCAGTGACCACCTCAGTGTTCCTCTCTCACACTGCCTGCACTCTCCTCACCTCGATTTGTTTTTTAAGGCCAAAGCTCACACGGGACAATGTCAAATATGGCATCATTTCCTCCACCCTGCCCTGCTCCATGCCCACCAGGCTGCTGCTTTGCAGGCAGTGCCCAGTGAGGAACCTGCTGTGGTCAGCAGTGTCACAACACCAAGGGAAAGCACTGCAGCTTCTGCAAACCGAGATGGAAACAGGGGGACACAGCTTCCCCACACTCCTGCCCTTCATCTTCCCAAGGGACTCTGCCCAGCGCCCTGGACAGGAAATCTGCTCCCTGAGAGCCCAGGGCACCAGTGCTGCTGACCCCGAGCTTCAGCCCTCCACACACACAGAGCTTCCATCCTTGCATGATCACTATTGAGCAACATCGAGAAACCCAAACCAAACAACTCCACAAAATCACAGCACCTGCAAAGCGATTTTCAAATCAACTGGTAATGTACCTCTGGAGAAAGCCAGAGAGCCCCATTTGCAGGGTCAAGAGAAAAACAACAAAATCTCAAGTCACTATTTACCAAGGATCAACACCCAAGAGCACTTTAAAATGCCATCTGTAAAATGCAGACCTTATAAATCACAGACTCTCACAAGAAAGGTGAACAATTCAATGATTTTGAAGGGAACACATCAGCCCTCCCAGTCTTACAGAAATGGAGCCCTAAAGGTGAACAATTCAATGATTTTGAAGGGAACACATCAGCCCTCCCAGTCTTACAGAAATGGAACCCCAAAGGTGAACAATTCAATGATTTTGAAGGGAACACAGCCCTCCCAGTTTTACAGAAATGGAACCCCAAAGGTGAACAATTCAATGATTTTGAAGGGAATACATCACCCTCCCAGTTTTAGAGAAATGGAGCCCCATCAACAATGCTGTTTCCAGGATAATCTGGTTTAACATGCATTCCCCTTCATTCCAGACCCAGAGATCAGTTTCCCAGCTGTAACACCTGAAAGGGTCAGATCACACTGACAGTCACATGTCACCTTTCTATGGCTCAGCTCTTCCTGCTGAGCCCCAGGGCACCATGGACAGCCCATCTCAGTCAGTGCCTACAGCTCCCAGGTAGGACATGGAACTGAGCTAGGAGCAAACCACAGTCCTGACATTGTGTGCATCTCCTTCAGACCCAAGACTTTAACTTACACTAGATGAGACAAAGGCCACACAACTGCCATTTTAAGAGGTTTAGAATCTAAAAACAACCAGAAAAATTGTGAAAAATTTAGGAACACCATTTGGTTTTGATCTTTTAAGACTAAGGTTTTCAAGGGTTTTGTCAAATTAGGACAGTTAGATTTCTGGTACTTAAAGCTAACACTCAAATATTCCCACAATCAGGACAGAGTCCACACTTTCACCTATTAAACTAACCAACCCAATAACTATTTCATTACTTCTGATACCTCTTTTTTTGACACTTTTTGGCTCAGCTCAGGATGCTGGGGATGAGAACACCCTGCCAGATTACTTTTCAGGGCTGCTGAGACCACCTTGGCTTAACTGCACACAAGGATTTCCTCACTGAGGAGTGGTCTGAGTATCACTGCTACCCACGGCACTGAGCAACTACAGACAGCTTACTACTGTGCACACAGCTCCCAGTGCAGCTCCAGGGTTACTACAGCTCTCACAGGTTACTACAGCTCCCAGGAGCCCAGGTGTGCTCCCCCTGCCCAGCCCTGCAGTGACACTGAGCCCAGGTGTGCTCCCCCTGCTCACACCTGCAGTGACACTGAGCCCAGGTGTGCTCCCCCTGCTCACACCTGCCTCTGCCCAGCCCTGCAGTGACACTGAGCCCAGGGATGAGTGTGACACTCACAGCTCCATGTTTTCCCAGACAGAATGTTCTCCATGGCAGGAGCACAGACAGCTTAGCACTCATGTGGGATGAGTCACCAGCAGGAGAGGGAGAGAACACTCCTGCCCAGCCAGGGAAACCTTTGCAGTGAAGGCATCTCAGAGAGCCCTATTTCAAAGGATAAATGCACTGTCCATTTCAGAAAAATAGATGCATAACACCCTCCCACTAAACTCCAAACACATCAGCAGTGAAGGTGCTGACATTTAAACCCAGGTGCTCTCACCAGGTTTGAGAAGGATCCCCACACTCCAACATCCCAAAACCAGGACCGTGCCCACCAAAGAGGGGTTAAATGCACACAGGAAAGCAAAGCACAGCTCAGGTGTGTCAGTCACAGCAACACCAGTTAATGCACACACACCTCGAGAAACATGGCCTGGGCTGCTCCCACGTTCACCCTGAGGGTTACACAAGCACCACCCCTGAACCAGCCCCTCAGCCCTCGTCCCTGCTGCCCTCCAACCTGGCTGGCACAGCACATGGCACACTCTGACCATCAGGGGCTGCAGCACCTGAGCCGTGCAGCATTTCCTACCCAGGCTGAGCTGAACCCTCTGAATCATCCTGCAGAGCCTCACCGAGGGCACGGGAGCAAGGTGAACACAGTGGTCCCTCCCTCAGCACAGCGACACGTGCTTCCTTGAAGGTGATGGCCACAGGATCAGTCAGCCTCCAGCCTGTTCTCTCAGCCCATTTCAAAGCTCCCAGCCTGTTCTCTCAGCCCATTTCAAAGCTCCCAGCCTGTTCTCTCAGCCCATTTCAAAGCTCCCAGCCTGTTCTCTCAGCCCATTTCAAAGCTCCCAGCCTGTTCTCTCAGCCCATTTCAAAGCTCCCAGCCTATTTCAAAGCCAAATTTCTGTACATGGATATTGCAGGAAGGGCAGTTCCCTAAGGCTCTCAGAACTGAGCACATGAATCAGTTTTAATGCTAAAATGTATTTCACTGGGCAGTGCAGGTATTATCCACTCTACATACAGGTAAGGACTATGATCAGGTGTAAGGCTAAACATATTACCTCATCTCCAGTATTTACTAAAATATTTGGGAAAATCTCTAACAGTTGTGAGGTCAGCATTGTAAATTTTTGTAGTCTAAAAAGCTGTAGCACCATCACCAAAACCCACAAGTTTTTGACAGTTTGAAGTGATGCTGTTCTGAATTTAACTTGATTTACACCTGATCTGACCATTTTTCTACCTACTCACACAGATTTGACAAACATGGAAAGTCTTGCCCAAGGGACAGTAGTATTGCATTAACTTGGTCTATTATTTGTACAAATACCTGTAAGTTTGTACAGCTACAGACTGGAATCTTCCTGCTGGATTCTGTGACACGGCCAGCAAGATAGAGAAGCAACACTCCAAAATCTTCCCAAGTACTCATAACTGTACTCCTTTAAATATGCACTGAAAAGAACAGATACCAGGTGGGAACAGCAAGCAGAAAAAGAAAAGAAAGAAACCTGAGCTAGGGGACTCCTGGGCCTTTTCTGCTGTGAGTTGAAGATTGTGATCTTCCAACCATTAAGAAAATTACCAGCACCTCAAGAATTTAAGGAATTACGTGGAATAAAACAGAGGGAATTCAAGGAAAATGCCACTGTAAATATTCAGCGGAAAACTATGCCCTTGCAGCAGACAGAAAAGGAGTAACCAGGGTCCTGGGTAAGCTCACAGCAAACAACACCCAGTAACTCCTTCCAGCTGAGAATGAGCATTTGCTGTGTCCTAACCCAGCAATCAGAGCCCCAGGGACACTGCTGTGCACATTAACAATGAGCCATCCCTAAGAACACAAGGGCAGAGAGGCTTCCAAAGCTCCCCAGGTCTGCCTTCCTCTGCCAGGTAACAAGGTGGGGAAGTGGGCAACAACTTGGAAATGGGGTTTTGTTTTTGGGAAAGGCCATTTGTCCAGGTGCCTGCAGCACAAGAAGTGGCTCAGTGACCCTTTTGAACATAACCTTCAGCAATAAATAACTTTTCATCTGTTAGCCCTTAAGCAGCTCAAGCATGTTCCATAATTACTCAACACAGGATAAAACAATCTGTTCCACAAATCTTCAAAACATTCATGGCTTGCACTAAACCTGTTTGCTGCCTTCATGACTGGACACTGACCCCAAACCCACACCACAGAGCCTTACAGATACTGCTACCAAAGCCAGGAGATCACTTACACACACGCCAAGCACAAACTGTACCAGAACAAGAAACAGCAGAATTGTAAAACCAGGAGCAAAGCACCCCCTGATCACCTGGAGCATCACACAGCTGTCCCTGCCTGGCCTCCACCAGGTGCTGCCTAAGGAGAAACTGCTGCCTTGGAATGAGAGCTGGCTACAGAACAGCCAAAATGGAGCTCAGGAAAGCTGTGCAACCAGCTGCTTGGACTTCCTGAAGAACACACACATATGTTATAATTTTAGGTATTTTAAAAGTCTCTGTATAGGCCTTAAGGTTCTCTTCTGCACTTCTCATTTTATCGTTTTGCAACAAAACAAAAAAGGGAGGGGACAAAAATTTAGGGAACTATCTCATGCAGTTTTCACTTAAGACATGTAAAAATAACTTTGCAATGCAAGACATCTTGCTCCAAACATTACTCATCTTATTACAAGACAGAGCAATACTGAGTCTAGAGGGAGGCTGAAAATACAGGGACAAAATACAGCTAAAAATCAAAAAGCCATCAAAAATCACACAAAATAAGATAAAACCAAATTATGATATAACATTTAAGATCATAGAATTTATTGCTATGAAATGCAACATCAGAATTAGGGTGAGAATCAGTGAGTTATCACATGTTCAAAATAGGGCTGTTCAGAACCCAAGAAACAAGGTGCAGGTGGAGGCAATTACAAGAAAATTTACTGGACATGAAAATATTGGTGTTTAAAGAAATGTAATGAAATGTGCAACATTCTGACTCCACAGATGAAGATAAGGAAATGTCTCTTGTCTCAATTAAACCAGAAGCCTCTCCACCAGCAAACAGAAAAGCAGCAGAGTCACTTCTCTCCATTCCCCAAACAGAACGGCTCACACAGGGCCAGGTGTGCCACCCCCAACACACACCCAGAGGGACTCACAGAGGACAGCCACAGCTCCAGACTCGAACATGAGGCACTCCTCCCTGCTCCTGGTCTCCACCAGCACGCTGAAGGGCGGCGGGTCCAGCTTGTGGTACACCCGGAACCCCTTGCTGAAAGCCATGGTGCCTCGGGCAGCCCTGCAACACAGGAGGGATGGGGTCAGTGATGCCATTTGTGATACACCAGAATGCTCTGCTGAAAGCCTCGGGCAGCCCTGCAACACAGGAGGGATGGGGTCAGTGATGCCATTTGTGATACACCAGAACCCTCTGCTGAAAGCCTCGGGCAGCCCTGCAACACAGGACGGTGTCAGTGAAACCTCCTGCAAAGCTGGTTTGACCCACGGCCTTTGCTAAGGATTTAACATGTTCAACAAAAACTAACAACCCCCTGCTCCCTCATTCTACCTTGTGAGACTTCCAAAAAAACCACAGGGATTACCTAAAGATGGCATAAGAGCATTTCAGAACCACAACTAGCCAGAGAAACACCCTTCAATATCTGGATTTATTTAAAAGCTTGCTTAAGGCAACTAGAATTGCACAGAATCCCACGCTGGTTTGTGTTGGAAGGGACCTTCAAGTCCATCCAGTTCCTCCCCCTGCCATGGCAGGGACACATTCCAGCATGCCAGGTTAATCCAAGCCCTGTCCAACCTGGCCTTGGATAATTCCAGGGATGGAGCAGCCACAGCTTTTCTGGGCACCCTGTCCCAGGGCCTCAGCACCTTCTCAGGGAACATACCTAAATCTAATCCTACTCTATTTTAGTTTATATTTCTTTCCCAAAACTTGATAAACAGGATTTCTTCTCAGGAAAATTAAAAAAATAAAATGTTCTCCAGCTACCAACCATATGGAAGAGTAGCAGCCACCTTAATGGCAAACCAGTACCAAAAGCAGAGGGAGAGCCTTCAATTTTTAGATCTATTTTACTAATCCTGCCCTTGTACAAAAGGACACCATATTTTAAACACTGAAGCCGTCAAGACATTTTAAATGACCGTACAAAAATGTCAACCTATTTTTGGCTTTTTCCCTCCCTTCCTTAACGAAAGCAGCGTTTGATTTGGATTCAAACCCTGCCCTGCGGCGGCCAAACCATCGCAGTGCCGTGCCAGGGAGATCCTAAAAACCCCCGCAGCAAACCACAGACAAACGCGAGAGCAGCCCGGTTTCCGTGCCGGGACTCGGCCGAGCGCACAGAGCGTTCTCCGGATCTCTGCCTGCGGAGCGGGGCCTCCCCCGCCGCCAGCTCCGCGCCCTCGGCGCAGCGCGCACCGCCCGCCCCGGCCTGTCCCGACCCCGCCGCAGGCACAGCCCGCAGGGACGGCCCGGCGGGGACAGCCCGGCCCGCACGGCCCAGCCCGCAGGAGCCCCCCGAGCCCCGGGCCTGCCCGCGGTGCCGCCCCGCTCACCGTGCGCCCGCCCGGCCGCCCCGCCCGGTGCCGCGGACCGGCGGGATCCGCTTCCTCCCGGCCCGCGTCCTTCCTTCCTTCCGCACTGCGCCGCCCGCCCCGGAGGGGAGGAGCCGGGGGCGGGCACTGGGCCGAGCGGGGAGCGAGCTGCGGCTGGAGCAAACCGAGGGCGGCCGGAGCCGAGCGCCGCTGCGGGAGCAGCGCGAGGAGCGGAGCCCGAGAAACAGGCTGGGGAACAGCCGGCAGGACTGAGCCGCCTCCGCGGCACCGGGCCGGGCACGGGGCTCCCGTACTCACAGCGTGCCGTACTCCCAGCGCCGCGGCTCGGCTGGCACCGTCTGAAGCCGGCGTCTTGCAGCTGCAGTCGTGGCAGAGAGCCATGGGACATGCCGAGTCGGAAGGGACCCGCAAGGATCATCGCGACCAACCCCTGCACCTGCACAGACTCCCCAACAATCCCACCCCGAGCATCCCTGGCAGCGCCGTCCGAGCGCTCCAGGAGCTCCGGCAGCCCCGGAGCCGTGCCCGTGCCCTGAGGAGCCTGGGCAGTGCCTGGTAACCTCTAGAGGAATAACTTTCCCCGATACTCGCCTAACCTTCCTTTAATAGAGCTCCTGCCGTCCCCCGGGTCCCACCACAGCTCACAGAGAGCAGAGCCGGCCCTCGAGAGGAAGCTGCGGACCCCCGAAGAGTTCTCAGCTCAGTCTCTCCTCCAGCCGGACAAGCCCACCACCCCCAGCCGCTCCTGTGCCTCAGCAGGGTCTTAGCGAAGCGTGCGGAGTTTGGGAGGCAGACCCCACAACTGCCCGAGCCCAGGGCACTGTCCCCGCTCCTGGCACGGCAGGGACGGGGCGGCCGCAGAGAGCGACCCCCGCGTTCAGCGCTGCAGGGCGGGCACGGGGCCGGGCAGAGACGGAACCGCAGCCGGCAGTACCGCAGCTGTGTGGGGGCCCAGCCCAGCGGTACCGCCCGCAGCCCCCGCGCTCCCCAGCCCTGACGAGGTTTTATTTCCTTCCCGGCTGTGTTTTCTCTTTGTGCCGTGGTCCCAAGGCCTCCAAGGCAATGCCCATCACCAAGCTTCGGCTGCAGACCGAGCGGCAGCCGGGATTTGCCAAGCACGGGGGTTTGTTCCGAGACTCCCGAGAGCCGCGAACAACACTGGAGCCGGCTGCGCCTCGCCCCGCGCGTCGTCTTATGGTCACATGGCCCAGCCCCCCGTTGCGTCATAGCCACGCCCCCGAATCGCCCCGCCCCTCTACGACGCGTCATCCGTCACAGGCCACGCCCCTTCATCATATATATCTATATATTGCTCTAGATCTATCGATATATGTATCCATATCTATGTCTATATATATATGTATACACATATGTTTGCAGCGATAGTGAGCAGGAGAGCTGGTCGCCATCACAGCGCTCGGAGGAGAAAAAGAAAAGAAAAAGTTTTTTCTCCAAGAGAAAATAGGTGGGGATAAGGTCCGGGGCTGGCAGGGCAGCACAGAGCGGGCGGGCTTGACGGTGTCACACCACAGGGTGAGGGACAGAGAGAGCGGTAAAGGGCTAGAGAGCACACAGCGAAATTATGGGGTACAGGGTGAGATATCAGGTAGAGGAGGGGTACAGCAGCCCTCACCTCGCCCCTAACCTCACCCTGAACAGCAGCTCTAATCCAGGAAAGTGCCAGAACCCCCATAGGTGCCCGCAGTAACCGCAAGGTTAAGCCTAAGCAGGACCCAATAGTGAATGGTTAGGGTCCACAGGTAATCCCCCCAGGGCTAACCAGGGAATTCCCAGCCCAGCCAGGGATGTCTGTAGTCCATGACAGGGCTGCTCACAGCCGTGACTGAGGCCATGCTTGGTGGGTTCAGTGGCAAGACCATTGCGAAGAGCTCAGCTTTGCACAAGCCGGGTACGAGGAGTCGATGTAAGTGGGCAGGGGGAGCTGTGGCCCCTGGATGGGAGCAGTTGTCACTGCTCAGGTCTCAGTTTCTGCTCTCGCTTGTGTGCTTCAGGCGGCCCGCTGGTCATACGCCGAGACCCCCTCGGCAGCTGGGCAATGGAGCCGGTTCATCGCGGCCGTGGGAATCCTTATTGAGGAGTGAATTTGTGTTCGAGTGATTACGGGTTCTTTTTTATCTGTTACAATTTAAAGTTTATGAGGGATAAGGTTAGGTGTTACGAAGTATACTAACAATGTGTGTAGAAAATGGATTTTTAGCATTGGTTACCGATAAACACTATATTTGGATGTGTGGTTCTAGTTAGTGTTGCTTATTAGTTTTGGTAGTGTAACTATTTATCTTGGGGGCTTTTGCTGTGTTTTAAGAAAGGTTTGACACAGGGAGAAGGAATCTCCTGTTGTTTATTTTTTGTGGGAACAGAAGTATAACTTTTTCTTTAGGTTTCTTTAGGGAGGCGAACCGAGCCGAGCCGGACGGAGCCGAGCGGCTCCGAGCTCAGCCGAACGGAGCGAGCGGCTCCGAGCTCAGCCGAACGGAGCCGAGCCGAGCCGAACGCACAGAGTGCCGTCAGTGCACGTACGCGTTTGAATTGCGGAACCAGACGGACTAAGAAAAGCCAACAGCCGCAGCAGATTTCTGTGCACTCTGTGTCTGTGAGAAGCGGGCTGTGTGCTGGACAGGGACAGGCGCTGTTGG